>OY744603.1:8597126-8712126 GCA_963556255.1 Allolobophora icterica | reverse complement strand
ATGGGCTAATATGTCAAGTATGTTGTTAATAAGCAAGGAACAGATAGTATTCATGTAAATATGAAAAATAACTAAAACAGCTTGAGCTGTAATAGGTCCAATCAAGGCAACCTGTTGCCTTAAATGGACCACATGGTTGCCTCGACTGGACCAGTTGCCCTGAATGGAAAACATCATATTAAAGATGTTTTTAAAAGATAATTTGCGAAAAAACACACTTGAAACGTTTGAAAACACTTATTGTCTACAAACATACAATAAAAGTTTCTAGCTAAGTGTCAAAATACTGTAAACGTGGTAAAAATCACCTTCACAAAAACACTTAGGCCTATTGTCTAAAAGACATGCAGTAAGTCTCTAGCAAACTGTCAAAATACTGTAAACGTGGTAAAAATCACCTTAACAAAAACACTTAGGCCTATTGTCAGCAAGCACAATGATGCACAAAAAAGACGAACAGTCAACAATGAAGTAAGACAGTAGCATGTTCAAGGAACAAATCAAAATAATTAAATAAAACCAAACAAAACCACGAGCAAGCAGGGCACAAATACATATACAAATACTGTTATGCATATACAACAGAAAGAAAATGTTATTTGACATAATACAAGCCAATGGTAATTATTATTATTTAAAGAATCAAAATATAACATTGCAAGTGCCGGTGTCCTTAAATGGACCACGCGATATTATCGGTCCAATTCAGGACACTGAATGTGGTCCATTTCAGGCAACATGGACTACTTCTGTTTACACTGCGATAGTTCAACGCTCATCAGTCTTAGCGTAAAATCAGTTATTGTCGCTCAAACATGAAACCCGGCTATAGCTAAAACAAACATGATTTCATTTTTAAAAGCTTACATAAAATGTGTACACTCGTTGTCAGGTACGTCTAAAATTAGATCAGCACCACATGAAAAAGACTTTTAACCGCAATTTTAAAAATATATAGTTTTCCAGCAAACTGCCTGTGTCAACACGATCAATATTCAAGTGCGCAAGAATACAACAATTGAAAACGAGGCTATATATTTATCTAGGGGGTAAATAGGCCGTGGTCCAATTGAGGCAACGATCCAATCGGAGAAACTCCTATCGTTAAATGGGAGAAGACTTTAAATAACAGAAACATCTGTCAGCCGACATTCACGGACGATTAACTCACGACTTACGCAATCTTTCAAAGCGAACCAAGACGAATTTGAAAACGGTATAAAATTTAGTCGATAGGCCTACATTAAACTAATAGTTAAGCTATCGTTAAATGGGAGAAGACTTTAAATAACCGAAACATCTGCCAGCCGACATTCACGGACGATTAACTTACGACTTACGCAGTCTTTCAAAGCGAACCAGACGAAGTGGAAAGCGGTATAAAATTTAGTCGATACATTAAACTAATAGTTAAACTATCGTTTAATGGGAGAGGACTTGAAATAACCGAAACATCTGCCAGCCGACATTCACGGCCGATTAACTTACGACTAACGACTACAGTTCACAAGAAATTTTAAATTTCACTAGAAATGTCACTGAAATATGTGGAACAACTTTGAATTGACAATAATCTGTCAGTCATCTTAGTTTATCGATTGATTCAACTTTGCACCAACTTGTAAGATATCGCAAAACGACATTGAAAGGAAGAATTGCTTTTCTTTCGTCTACCTCCTCCGCCTGACGTTTGTGAACCTGCTTACCCGAAGCTGTTACTATCAGCTTCGTCAGGTTCTTTTTCACACGACGCTGCTGCTGCCCTCGTCCACGCTTTTGCTATTGATCGAATTGACCATTGTTGCTCGATTCTGGCCGTTCTCCCACTTGGAGTCCTAGGGCGACTGGATCGGGTTCTATGCTCAGCTACTCGACTCGTCGGGCGTATCCCCAAGTATGCTCCTGCCTCTGCTCCTGTCTCTGCCTATATGCGCGATGTGCTGCACTGGCTCCCTATTGCTCAGCGTATTTCCTATCGTATCGCTGCCTTAATTTGTCTCTCGCTGTCTTCTTGGCTGCGCTCCATCTAACCTTCGCGATCTTTGCCGCCCGGTGTCCGACGTCGTAGCGCGTCGGGCACTTCGCTCCTCGACCAGAGGGGAGCTTCTGGTTCCACGTGCTCGTTACCCTGAATAATATATTGTGTAACTGAGAACTGTTCAAAATAATTTCTGTCGACGTCAACTGCCTTTGATGCCATATGGCATAAGATGTCGTTAAACTCCAAATCCACCCATCCATTGGCGTGAGTTAACAAATATTCCACTCCCGTCCCTCACTCACTACTCTCGCTCATATTCTGCGACCGATCCATATCCCACACTGCATCTCAACTCTGGAACGAACTTCCCTCTGAATTCCGCATAGACTCAGTTCCTTCACCAATACGGCCGCTCACCTTCATCTGCCTCAGGCTCCTCTACTCACCACCACACAGGTTTTCCATTCCAAATTGAAGTTTTACCTCTTCAAGAATTCCTACACTAATCCATCCGATCCTCTGTCTTCCAAGCCTTCTCATCCTCAACGAAACCCGCCGTAATAGCTGTTCTGCCTCTCTTGTCTCTCTGGCAACCAGACTAGGACCTCCTCCACTGGATCTCTGATACGAGGCAGCACACGTGAATAAGCTGCTGCTCTACGCTCAGCTTTTTAGTAGCTCTTTCAAAAATTGAAATTTGTGATTATTATTATTCCAAAAGTTTGACATCGTGTGGCTAACGTCGCCGTTAACGTATTTAATACTAACAATAATCTTTTTCTTTATTAATTCAAACCGACAAACGCAGTAAGATTACATTGAGACATGACAGTACACTAATTATCAAAATCTTAACTAAACACACGTTTTTGGTAATCTGTTCCGTTGTCGAAGTTACCAAGCGAACGACAATCGGAATCATAATTTTATAGCATCGAGTAAAAACGATATAAAGGTGTGTTAGCGCGTTCTAATATTATTCGTAGTAAGAATGGCTATTCTTTAAATCACAATGTAATCACAACATCAGATGTTTGATGGCGAATAAATGTGACTAAATGTAGTGCTCATGTAATATATAATTTGTATAGCACCTCTCTAGGGGTCTTGCATTGGAAAATACACTAAAATGATGAATTATAAGGCTGAGTTAGGCCTACTGATGGTGTCATACTGATGGATCATAACTTTAATATAATTATGGTCCGACAGCTCGACACCGGTGATCAAGATGTCAGGTGGCGATGCGATATGTTATTTATTACGAACTATTTTAGCGCGCGTAAAGTCACACAGAAATGCGAATCTGAGGCGCGGTTAGTCAGTCGCCAGGACTGGTGAAGAGCAATTAGATATCAATATGTTTGAAAGCCAGTGCTGTACACTTCACATGCTGTCTGAAACCATAATATGTCGACAGGATCGCATTGTATTTAAGTACTTCTGGGTAAACCGTTTTCTCAAGGTGGATATTAATGTATCCAGTGATGGTAATTGGAAGACGCGATATGGCGTGAGCCCCGATAAGTGAAAGTCGGATCACTCTCTATCAGAAACAGTTCGAAGATCCACTTCCATAAATACTTTTAAAACCAAACTGAAAACTCATTTATTCTCTAAGTACTATGATTAACTAAAAGTACTGCATTGTAACGCGTCCTTTGAGTAAGACTCTGTTTTATTAAGGTGCGTTATAAATATAAGTTGTATTGTATTGTATTGTAAGTGAATAGAACTCGTCACAGAACTCCGGCGTAATTGATTGTGATGAGGATATTACTGCTACCCCCGACAACACAGATAATAAAACCGATTTGGACTTCTGCTTGAAGTTGTTCTTAAATATTTTATAAGGAAAAAGCTCTTACAGATAGAGCTACTCGTCAAATATTTGAAGGAAATTTTATTTAGCTACTATTAGTCAATTACAATGAAACAAAAGGTGTAGGCCTAATAACAAGGATCAGAGGGCTAAAAGCAAACCAACGAAACGTTACAACTAAAAAGCAAAATGTCGTCAGCCACAAATGCGACCCAGGATAAGTGAAGACCGAATTTCGAGGAGCGTTTGAGCATTAGGCCTATTATGAAACGTCGATCTGGTCGGGTTGGGTTTTCCAGATAGGCCTAATAAAAATAATAATATTCCTTTATTTATTCAAACGGACAGGTGCACAGTAAGATAACATCATTTAGTAGTAACAGACGATAACACGCTTAACAGGAGTCGAATTTTATTGTATGGCAGCTTGCAAGGCTCACATCAGATTCTATCCTACTGCTCATTTTACCGTCACCATATAGGGAATGGAAGGCTTAGTCTACCTTGTGGGGCTAGCGGGTATCGAACCCGCGAACTTCGGTTCTTCTGATCTTCAGGCCAGCATGTTGCCATTCAACCATCTCCCCACCCTATGCCAGATTGATTATTTTTTAGGACTCATTCTATGGCAGGGTCCAAAAAGTGTGGGCGTACTTTCACCAAAGTTTTTCTGCCCAGAAAGATGTTGGGAAAAACGAATCTGAATCTGTTACCCATAAATTAACGGCACAAATGAATCCACCATGCCTTCGAATCCATCTGATAGTTTTGAAACCCTCGCAAAGAAATGAATTCGTCAACACTTTCCAGCGAAGGCCTATCACCATTACATGGCTACTCATTTTGTAAAGCGCCCGACTTCCCCGCTTTATGGCGTCTGTGACAATTCTCTAAGGTGTCGTAACCTATAGGAACTCCGTCATTATAATCTAGTGCTAACAGTGTTAGGTGGTGCCTGTTCAAAGTGTAGAGAAAGGATGAGGGGAATATCAACGGCCACAGCAGCCATAAGATGTTGCTAAACACTGGAAAACCTAGTAGGGTCTATCCTATCGGCCTAATTAAAAATAATTTCTTGTTATTCACTCTGCACTCTCGCGGCAGCCTGCGGTTATTATATCGATGCTTAAATGTGTTACTTTATGATATTTGTCCATGTCGACACAATATGCCTTATAACTAGCAGGAAACTTTGTGATCTGCTACCGGTATAGGATGTGATTAAACGTACAATTGATTATACGTGGCTTGTGATGCTTTAGAATTAGAGGCCTACAAATTATAGCGATAATCTGGCAGGTTTCGGATTCCAAAATTATTTTCGACATCCTTCGTGATATAGGCTATCTATATTCATACAGAGATGGAGCATTTATTTTTGGGATAATTGTCTAATATAATTGTTTTGAATCCAATTACTTTCCAACCCGGATGTATAAAGTCAATTATAATTTATTGTTATAATGACATTGCCGAAACACGTGCATTCTGTTCCATGTGAGCCTGGCTACGTTCTGTATCGCATCGTCTACAGCTGCTGGTGTCCCTCATAAGGTTCAAATGTCGAGCCTCTGTTTCCTGTCATGGCACTGAAATCCAATGTTATGCTGATGAAATCTAATTTAGGTTTATCTCCAGCTAACTAAAGCCATACTAATGCGACAGAATGGGTCAAATGCGATATGGTGGTCTATCGGTAATACGCTTTCTCACTGACGATGCAGTTTCGGGTTTGACTCCGTGTAACAACTTGGGCAGTTTGCGCACATGTAGGGCCTAATTCTGTCACCAAACAGTAAAATTTTGCACCTGCGTAAGCTGTGAAGTAAACTTAGAGTCTTGCGATGCACTAGCTCCGTGTCCAGGACCTTGCAACTTGACCATTGCCGGCTTAGGGGAGTGAAGGAATTGAGCAGCTCATCTATGTTTCAGCTGGAATATGGGCGCTTTACCTTACTTTACTGTTGATTTGTGGATGAGACGTGTTTATTTTTACGTTTATACGTGAAGGATATTCTGCATTTTTGTTTCGTTTTCGTGGCTTCAATCATGAGCATTAAAACTTCAGCTGTCGTGTGGTCCTTCTTAATATTGGGATATATTCGAAATATTTTATTAACGAGTAGGAATAATTTGGAAATATTTTACGCAAACAAGACCAGGTGATGTCTCAGATAATCCACCGTAAAACCTACCGGTACTATTTTCCGTCTTACTCGACCGATCTTCAGATATTGACCTGATTGTGGCTTGGTTTTTTGCCCTGTGAATTATTGGATACCGACTCTCGTTTAATGAAAAACCAGGTTACACACCGCATCTGGGTACAATCGTTAGAAGAAAATAATTAGTTATTGATAGCTAATTTCAAGACTAAAGGCCAAGGTTGTCAGCTGCGTGGGTATGATACTCGCGGAATAAAATTACGGAGTCCTTTGTTGGCATCGTGAGGCAGTGCGGCCGGTGCCAGAGTAATAGAAATGACTAATAATTACTGAACGAACAACACCGTGCATAACAGTGCAGTTTCGGAGACTACTGTATGTATCATGCATACATACATACATATCTACATATCTATTTCCAGGGCTTTTTTTCATCCGGAACGCGCCGGTACGGCGTTACGGCACCTTTTTCAGCTCCTAAAAAATAATTTATTTATTTAATTATCAAAACAATAATTTAGTTATTTTAATTTAATTTAAGTGTTTTTGAACTGTTTTCAGTTTTTATTGAGACCCCTCCAACCCCCCAATCCCGTTTTTCTCGGGATTTTAGCCCGCCCATAATTGTTGCGTTCCGGAATCTATTCTTCCGTTCCGGAACCTTTTTTCTAGAAAAAAGCACTGTCTATTTCCATAAAAATTTCGTATGTCATGTACACTGTATACATGCATTGCATACGTATAAACACATATACAACAAACAATATATTCATAGCATATACAATACAATACAACTGTACTTGACTTTGCCCTTCTTCCAAAGATAAGAATTACACGCACGACAGAGCAATTGTAAATAAAGGATTTGCTCAAGGTCCTTACACAGTCACCGCCCGAGTGTTATTCTCCGCGTGACAGACCAATCGCTCTAACCAATCGGCGACCGCGCCCAAAAATCCAGCAAGGAAATTAGCATATGACTCTATCTTGATGCGAAATTTAGAAACTAGAGCGCAACAGGAGCACTATCGTGCGTCAGGAAGGCCTCGATCAGTTCAGTATAATTATACAAATATGTTTACCATAATGCATCTCTTGTCAAAGAGAAGTTGTCAGATGCCGATCGAGGGTGTTTCTTGCTTAGTCGATTCTACCGTAGAAATTTAGTCGCCATGAGCTTTCGTGTGGCATATTACTGTACAGCATTTGCAGTAATATTAATGCATAACATGATCTTTCCAGTGAAAGGGCAGCCGACAGAACAAGTCTGTGAAAATGGAGACCCGTCGATCAGTAACGTAGCAGAGATACAGCAGCTGTTTGTTGCGGCAATTCGTCAGCAGCTAGAGCCAGTTCGAAGTATTCATGAGCTTCTTAATGCATCGTTTCATCAAATGAAGAATCTTAATGCCTCGCTTCAGCAAATTAAAAGTCAGCAAGAAACCGTTTTGACAAGTCTTCAAGCAGTTGACAAACGTTCACAGGAGCACGATTTTTATACTAAGCAAGTTCAAAGTATTCATGAGCTTCTTAACGCATCTTTTCATCAAATGAAAATTCATCAAGACACCGTCATGACAAGTCTTCAAGCAGTTGACCGACGTTCACAGGAACAAAATATCTTCACCAAGCAAGTTCAAAGTACGCATGAGCTTCTTAATGCAACGTTTCACCAAATGAAGAATCAGCATGCAACCGCGATGAGGCGTCTTGACGAGGTTATCCAACTTCTCCTTTATCACGACATCTCCGCCGAAAACCAAACACAGAATTCGTGGAAATTCCCAATGGGTAAAGTGAAACGTGTATCGAGTAATGGCACTCATTTGTAACTGAGTCTGCTGTAGGCCTGCCTTATTCAAAGTTTTGCATCCATGATCATGAGCTTAAATTCAATGCCTCAGATTCCCTTGCGTCTTAAAACTCTTCTTTGTTACAACAGCAAAAAACCTTCCTATTATTATTATTTTTTACCTATGGTAAATTATCTTGCTAGGGAAAGATAAATTAGGTTAAGAGTAACTTGGTGTCGTTTCTTTATTATTATTATTATTATTATTTTTTTTTTCGCCCGAGGTATAAAGAATCCCTCAGGCTCTTAGATACTATCATCGTGCAGGAGTTAGTGGTCCTCGTCCCAGGGCAGTTGTGCAAACGTGCCTCTGAAGGCTACGGCGTTAAATCGCTGTGTGCATATTGACAAACGTTGAAAAAGGTGCTTGGTCTCCATGGGGTTGCCGGAGGCGGCTGTCATGCGGCGCCCCAACTCCATTAAAGCCCTAGGTTTTAGGTTTGGCGGTTTCCCTCGTAGAATGAAGTGACCAACGACTGTAGGCGGTTCAAGTAAGCATCTGTCGGCCAATGGGCGTTGATTTCATTTTGGTTTACACATCTTACAAGCATAGGCTGCTGAATTTAATTATATGCATAGCCTAGGCAACATCGTCCGCTTTGTGGAATGGAGGCGAGGCGCAGGGACGGTCGGTCGATCGGTGGTAGCCCCCACCCTAGGCCCTTCACCCTCCCTCTGGCCCTCTAGCGGTCGGACGGATGGATGGAGATGCATCGCTAGGGCAGACTAGACCCGACAGGGCATACCCCGTACAGGCCCTACCTCGATCAATTGACCACTTGTATATATATAACCGAGCTGTGGGTCGACTAATTTGTGTATACGAAAGCCAGGTAAGCTGGCTAGAGGTCATACCTGTACTTCTAGAATGTATACAAGTTGTTCCAATTATCCAAATTTACCCCCCCATACACTCATATTACTATGGAGTTCATTGCTATGAAGATACTTACAGGGTTGAGAAACAAGTCTGTAGTTTCTATATGCGATTAGATTGCCATGAACAAATACGAACTTACTATTGTGGTAGATGGCGATCAAGAGGAAGCCATACGGGCATTTTTTGCTCACAACAACTGGAATTTTGAAAAAATTGGTAATTATGAAGACGATGCGTATATATATATATATATATATATATATATATATATATATATATATATATATATATATATATACTGAAATTGTATAAATTGTTTTGTGTGGTGAACCCTGTACAAGTAGGCCCTATTGTTCTTCAGGTAGCGCTATACGTGCGCAAATAAGATTGAACTAAGATTTATAAATATTAAATTAAATTGCATTTATTATCCTTGCAAATATTTAGCTCAAACCATGCTATAGAAATACATAGTAATAATAACATCAGCAATGTTAGTATAATGACAACTGATGTGAACAGCAGTAACAGCAGTAATGATAATAAATGGCCAATTAAAAATGTAATTATTAAAATTACCATGATTATTATTATTACGATATGTAATAAGACAATAAACATATGCATAACCCAGCTAAGCTGTCGTTCAAGTCAAGTCGAAAGAGCTAATTGTATGTTGATGACATTATAAATATATCTCCAACCAATCGAAACTGCCTTTGTTCCAATTGCAGAGTTGGAACCACCAAAGAGAAGAAAATCTTGTATGGATGCCGCTTCGAAGGAGGTCTTGGTCGCGTCCAATGGAAATAGTACAGAGTCAGAAATTGAGGCTCAAAACAGTCATGACATTCAAGTGTCAGCTGATCATTTGCAGCTGCAGGGTGAAAATCATCAATCGGAAGGCGCCTGTCCTCTTTGTTTTCTCTCTCCGTGCGTGGGTTCTGCATCTCCAGGTTGGCTTGGCGGAGGACAAGCAGCGCATGCAGCTAACAGTCCAATACGAAGAGTAATTTATGGAAAATATTGGAAGATCATTTGCAACTTGGGTGGGTGGACGAGCCCATTATATCTGGCCAAGAAACTAACGGAATCGAACGGTGTACTTCACATGCGGGAAATAATGCCAGATTGCGTAGTGCGAAAAGTGAGATCGTTGTATCCGAATCCAACAGGCACGCCTTACATGGGCCACAAGTGGGAGTAACATTGATACTTTGGATAATTCGCCGGACTTTGTTTAGACAGAGAGATTTTTATTGTACACTTACTTTCTGACATAAAGCAGAATTTTATCGATTGTGAGCTGCTTATGTACACCTGTCATAGCTATGATTCAATGTAACATAACATTCCCCCATTTTAAATTTATATAGCGCCTCTTCAAGATTCCTACTCAGAGGTGGATTTAAACCTGAATTGCCCTCAATTGCTCGGCGCCACACGAAAACCACGTTACGGAGACTAGGTTTTTCATAAGTGCTATGTCAAATCAATTTTGCAATGGCCACAGTCCCTTGTCCGTTCAATCTTCTTTTTTTCTTGCTTGGATTAGGACCTCGTTGAGGGGGGGTAAGCCACAGATTCATTTTTATACAGATTGGAGCATCTTGTTACAGATCGGATGCCCTTCGTGGCATCAACCACAGTTTTCCGCTGTGGACCTAGTCTTGGTGATGAACACATGCCCGCTAGGCAGAGGGTCATCAGGCTTATTTAAATTGAGTCATGTGCTCCCATGTCACAAGGCTGTTATTGGATATTTGCAGCTTTTAGTTGTCAAGCAAAATGCCACTCTTTTTCTACAGTGTGCCCTACTAGCCTTGCCGCTGTTGGTCCGCGACTGCTTATTCGTCAGATATAACCCTGCTTATTTCGCAGCTGACCTCTATTTCTAGAGGTCGTTCCACTATCCGCCACCTGTGGACGCGTGTGATAGCAGTCAGCTCTGCCACACATCAGCTCTGCCACACATCTCTCTGTCCTATGCCAGGCCAAAATCCGGGGAGGTCAAGCAGAGTAGACAGCAGAATGCTAAGGTGGTTATGTGTAATGACGGTTGATGGTTATGTAGCACTGATATGTTTGATTTTAGTGTATCATACAATATTGTCACAGCTCTTACGGTTATTCTACTGTGTAGGGTGCATTGCTTTCATTTGAAAAGCTCTCACTGTCTCCTAATTGGTCGTCATCGGATTCGTCCGAAGAGATTTCACTCTGGCAGGTCTCCTTATCTGCAGAAGTTTCTGTCACAGACTCCGATATTGCTTTAGATGCTGACCACACGGCAATGTACAAATTCCAAATGTTCTCAACAAATACGTAGGTCTTGCGCCGATACACTTTTTTCCCGATTTGGCGACGTGGGTTTTTCGAACGAACAGTCGTGCATATAGACGTGTATGGTCTGTCGACGTGTTCGTTCCAGTCCAAGACAGCCAGATTGCTCCGCAGCTCGTACATTAAATTCCCGTAGTGTATCCGTTTATCCAGATAGATCAGACAAACGTTATTAAAACTTTCCACATAAAATGTGTCGTGGCCTTTGACATAATCTTCAGCGTGCTTGTACACTACCAACGACCGAAGAAAGTCCTGGAGCATTGTAATTGCAGCCTCATTTGAAACAATTCGAACTTCAATCATATGCCCCGGCTCTTTGCAGTGGGAAGTTTCATGGCACTTGCTGTGGTTGTTCTGAAAATGAGGGATGCATGATTCTATGAGCTTACGCAGGGTTTGGGCATCTCCATTGCAATTGTCCATACACCAATAGACGTGGTTTCGAATGGCAGCACCCTTGTCAGAAAGCTCGGGATGCCATGTTTTTCCAATGTTTTTTTGTGCTCCTTGCCCAATTTTTTTCACCCCGGCTGTTATAGGACGGGTGCAGTGCCAGCGGTCATTGGAATTCCTGGCTTGCTTCCTCTCACGTAGGCGCTTGTTGATTGTCATGTTTCGATCATGCACATGATGGGCAACTTTAATGTTGCTGAGATCCAGGCTCTCGTACATCCTGTCGAATCCCACTGCCTCGTGACGCTGTGAACAGTTATCATCATTCCCGTTAATGTGTTGAATATCAACGACTTTGTGAGTTTTCAACCCGATAGCAACATGGTCGGTGTGATAACTATTTCGTCTACAATGATGTCGTGCGTCAGTCATTATAGAGATAGCTCCATCAGGCGACAGTGAAGACTCCTGCGCTCTAGCGCCAAATATAGATTGCTTTCGCAGGTTCTCAGAAATGGCACTAAATGTAACCATATTCCTCCTGCGGAAAAGGTCTGACAATAGTCCAAACCGACTGAAGTCGCTAAAGCGCTCGTACTGTATGGGTGTCATACCAGAGGCCAGGTAGCTCAACATCACTCGGTGGTTGACTTCAAATTCCTTCCGCTCGCTGTCTATTGTGGATGAGGAACTCCACTGAAAGGAGTGTTTTTTCGCACACTCCATATCCACCGACAGCACATGACCACTGTGTGTCCATGACTTCACTGAATACGGCGTCACACATGTGGATGAATGTTGTGAGATTGTGTCGATCAACTGGGCAATGCTGGAGCACTGCCCAACAAAATTCTCATGTGCAGTCTCCAAAGCTGTTGCTGGAGCTGCTGATATTGCTGCTGTGACAGATGCTGGATCAGTCAGTGAAGTTGATTCACTTACTTCTTCCGTGACTGAAGACATCGTGAGTGTCTGCTGCGGATGTTGAGTTGCAGAAGAGAGCTTATTGGTGTCAACATCCATTATGACTTTCACCAGAACTTCTCTCAAACTTTTTACTCCCAACGCCAAGCGAATGTCCTCACATTTTTGCTCAAATTTAAGTTTATCACTGTCGGTTGTAAAAGTTAATTCAAAATGTTTCCTTACAGAAACGTAAGGGTAGCTATAACTCTTGGTAGATCCATCAGACAACCGTTTTTTAAATGTTCGCATGTTGCCAACTGCAACACCTGAAGTCGGTGTCGTTGGTACAGCGTAGTCTCCATCCATCTTTGGAAATAGTTCGATATAATGATACTAATATATGTCCACTAACGAAATACAATGTTATACTACTATAAGGTCCACTACTGAAATAAGATAATAATATAATATACAGACACGAGATATAAGCTGTATCGACTATGCGATTTAAAATGGCTATGAAGTGAAGAAATTACGAAGCTCAACTCTGCTGCAGCGAAATTCAAACTAGAATGAGTACTGCAAACCAAGACTCAATTGTGAAAGGACATTTCCTAAGTTCATTTCCTAAGTTCATTAGCATAATTTGGCATGTGACCTAGTCTCTCTTCCTTAGGCTGTATATTAGCATCTGATACTGGTGCAAATTCTTAGAATATGAAATACAGCTTATTGTCTTTAGTGTTCCGGGTATAATAAGGCAACGGTGACAGCATCAACAGCTGGCATTTATATACAGGTTTACGACCCAAAGCTCGGTTATATATACAAGTGGTCAATTGATCGGGGTAGGCCAGAGGGAGGGTGAAGGGCCTAGGGTGGGGGCTACCACCGATCGACCGACCGTCCCTGCGCCTCGCCTCCATTCCACAAAGCGGACGATGTTGCCTAGGCTATGCATACAATTAAATTCAGCAGCCTATGCTTGTAAGATGTGTAAACCAAAATGAAATCAACGCCCATTGGCCGACAGATGCTTACTTGAACCGCCTACAGTCGTTGGTCACTTCATTCTACGAGGGAAACCGCCAAACCTAAAACCTAGGGCTTTAAAAACTCCCGGCCAGAGTGGTTGACGGGGCCCAGCGATTCGAGGGCCACCGGAACAAAATCGTGAGTAGCGGGCAGCGATGCGTATTTGATGCGTTTCCTGTCCGCCGCGTGTTCGGCCGCCCCACCCGGCATTACCGACGTCAGGTGGATGTAGGAGGCCGCGCATGTGTGGATGGTTGTCGCATCCCACGTGACGTACCTGCCCCTGGCCCAAGGCACTAGAGTCGCACCATCCGGTCTCTTGCCATCACTGCGGGACAGACCCTGCGGTTCCTTCGCACTAGGGATATCCGCCTTCATCAGGGCTCTCCAGATGATATCATTCACGGCTGAGTGACGCGCCGCTCTCCCCGTTGACCGTCTACAAACCAATCCGTGGTGTCCTCCAGGGTCGACGGTCTCTCCGCATTGGCACTGATGCGGCGCACAGAGGTCCAATCCGAGGCGGAGGCCAATCGCCACTCGTACGGCCTCATTGCTCAGACCCAACCCGCATGAGGTCACTGGAATGGTCGAGAGCCAGTCTCCGGCATGCGGTGAAGTCACCGCGCCCAGCCTTGCCCGGTTAAGTGGGTCATTATTATTATTATTATTATTATTATTATTATTATTATTATTATTATTATTATTATTATTATTATTATTATTATTATTAATATTTTCATTATTATTACTATCATCATCATCATCACCACCACCACCACCACCACCACCACAGTGTTGTTAAATAGCTACTAAGGAGGCCATATGTCAAGTTTTTCAAAAGTATATATTATATATAAAATTGTAAATTATACTGCATTAGTCCGCAATTGCCTTACAGTGCGCTCAGTGATACTGCTCTAAATTTACCGAAAACCTCGTATATTATTCACAGGCTAATTAGTACATAAATTACCTCAAATATCCATAAATTTACAGAAAAATTAAGTTTTTGCAGAATAATCGGTAATAAAAAAATACCTTAAATTGTCTACAGAAAATCTCTAAATTTAGAGAAAAACTTATCTAACGGTGAAGGTTTGCCCTGATCTACCACGTCAACGGGTCTCGATGCCATAAGATTTCGTAAATCTTTGGGAATCAAATCTCGTAACAAATACTTAGAGATAGCATACACCCTCATTATGTAAGTTAAGGTTGTCTCTGTCAGACATGAGACATCATTATTAATTATTATTAACTAGCTGGATTACCCGGCGTTGCCCGGGGTTATAAGTTTCACACCACCACCACCACCACCACCACCACCACCACCACCACCACCACCACCACCACCACCACCACCACCACCACCACCACCACCACCACCACCACCACCACCACCACCACCACCACCACCACCACCACCACCACCACCACCACCACCACCACCACCACCACCACCACCACCACCACCACCACCACCACCACCATCATCATCATCATCATCATCATCATTGTTATTTTTATTTACACTATTATTAGTAATTAGTAACTTCTATATCGTTGGCGCAAAATGCACAAGGTATCACCTTCGATGGCGCACCAAAGTCAAGCAGCAATCAGGTCAACATCCAGAGGAGTGAGACAGTTTCCGGTGGATGAGCAATTTGCAAAGATAAGACCTAAGTAGATAACGATGCTTGGCCTTCTTGGGAAACATTAACAGTGACTAACCGCGCCTTCGACTCGCCTTTCTGTGTGTCTTTGCGCGCGTTAAAATGTTTGTAATAATAACACATGTTATAATAGTAATAACAAAATAATAATACTGAAAAGATTCTTTCCTCTTACATTATAAAAACAGACACTTTCTGCTCGGTTAAATCTGAAGGCAGTGAAGTGGAAAGATTTAACTATTTTCTAAAGCGGTGTTTTCTTATACAGGAGTTCCTCTACGACTAGAGACTGGTATTGACTTGGAAGGTGGTCTTGTTCTGCTGCCCAGTGTAAACAACTGG
Source organism: Allolobophora icterica (assembly GCA_963556255.1). Taxonomy (NCBI): domain Eukaryota; kingdom Metazoa; phylum Annelida; class Clitellata; order Crassiclitellata; family Lumbricidae; genus Allolobophora; species Allolobophora icterica. The sequence goes on along the minus strand of OY744603.1, from coordinate 8,696,725 downwards.
ATAGTCTTAATGCACCGTTTTGATGGATCTCTGAACTTCACCCGAAACTGGAGGGACTACAGGAATGGATTTGGAGATATTGGACAAGGCGAGTTTTGGCTTGGAAACGAAATAGTCCATCGACTGACCAACAGAATCGAATTCGTCTATACCCTTCACATAGAGGTATTTCTAAACCGAGACCTCAATAATTCAGTTTTTAAACTTACTTAATTACCGTAGCATTTCAGTAAGTAAGCTAATTGCTTAATGGCATTTCACTCGCATCTCTTGACAACCTATCTGATACGACGCAGCACTCATGAATAAGCTGGTATCCGACGCTTAGCCTAGCGTTGACGCTTTAGAAATTTGGAGTTTATGATAACTGATAAGTTATCGTCAAATTTGGATAAAGCGCATTTAATTTTGCTTTTTCGCCGCTGCGAAGGCACCCCAACAACAAGATGGAAGTTGGTATTCATGACGTGGTCTGGAATAGACTTCCCTTAGAGCTCCGTATGTGCCTTGGGATCCCTCTGGCCTGCTTCTTGCAAATGTTAAAACTGTCTTATTTGAACGTGCTGGTGTCGGGAGCGACTCTGAGCAGTTCCCTTGAAGGGGCGCTATATAAATCGTCGAATGAATGAATGAATGAATGAATGAATAAGAGAACTGCCACAATTATGGCGGGAGTTTATTCCAACGTGCAAAGCAGCTAAGATAAGACTACTCGTTTTCATGTAGTCATGATAGGTAGCAGTAGATAAACATCCAGCCCTTGGAGTGGATTTTGTCCTCGCTGGTTGGATCCGCCATACGATGTTCGACTTCAAGTAATCAGAGAACTTCTGATGGGATATTTTCACAGTCGCTCGTAGGGCTGTACGCCAGGTTTCTTCTCCTCTCAAAGCAGTGCCGGTCTGAGATCGTGGAGCCGGACGTCGAGCAGTCTGCCTAGCAGGGCGGATTTCATTATCAACCCAAGGCTGATGAGAACGCTGGAACGTGAGCATGTTTTTCCAGAAGGCCGCTGATTACCGATTCGAAGGTACCAGTCGCCGTGTCAATGACGGTACATAGCCGATGTGTTGTAGACTTAACGTGTTGTCAGAAACCCCTTGTCGACAGGATTGCCTATCCTGTGCAACAGTAGTTTCGGCGAGAAATGCTGTGGGATGATAACTGGAAGACACGTACTGGCGAGAACTGTAAGAAGTGAGGAGAGCTCATCAAGGAACTCTGGCGTAATTGCCTGCGACCCAGGATGGTATAGGGCGACGAGGAGTTTACTGGTATCCCCCCGATAGCACAGGTACTGAAACTATGTTGCCTTTTGCCTAAGGTTAATTTTTTATAAGGAGACACCATTTCAACCTTTCCCTTAACGAGGATCAGTCTCGCTGCTTCTAGCAGGTTAATCCAAGCCCCTGGAGACGCTTGATGGTCGTGCAGTTAGAATCTTCGCTCCAGGTTCTAGTCAATGCAAGCACATCAAGCGTCTCTTCCTGCTATTATAGCACTCAGACGTCATCGACCTTGTTGTTAACAGAGCATATAGTGAAGCTTCCGAAGAGGATTCGATTGTTGTACCTCGAGTCTCGCGATACTTTTGTACTGTGGAAGGTGTTACATGCCTGGGTCAGGATCCGCGGTGGCCTGGTTGGGCGATTGACAGAGGTAAGCACGAAACCAGAACAGCCAGATTCTGTGTACACTACGACCGGGGTCCGATGTCGCCCGCCTCTGCATCTACAGAACGTCGTCTTAGAATAGTAATTGGTCACGTGTGTACGTCGTACGCCTCAATTCATGGTATGCAGGTGTCCTAACACGATTTGAAACACCAAAAATTGTCGAAGCAGAGTAAAAATAATAAATCTAGGGTGACACAAAGTCGATGAGAAAGCGAGGAGAGGTATCGCTAGCGCAAATAACAGGTAAAAAAGTTCCGTAGCATGAAAAAGATCAATCACAAGATCAAAATATGCGGCTGAGTTGACGGATGGGTGGTTAGGGACTGTAGAGGAAGTGATAACAGTTTTAATCCTGTAGGAAGTAAGTTACATTTTACTTTTTACAGGTGTACATAACTGGAACATGGTTCTTCGCCGATTATGCCACCTTTTCTCTGGATTCGGAAAACAACAAGTACGCCATTCACGTTTCAGGATTCAGCGGAAATGCCGGAGATTCTCTGACCAATATATCATCGAAGCCCAGTTATTACCACGATGGAATGAGGTTCTCAACCTGGGATGCAGACAACGACGGAAGTTCTAAGTACACGTGTGCCGAGGAGTACCAAGGAGGATGGTGGTTCAACAACTGTTTCAGTTGCTGTCTTACCTGTCCATACGGGAATAACTTTAATTGGTATAGCTTGAATTACTTGCAGCATAATGGCAGACTACAAGCAGCACGAATGATGATCAAAAGCAAATGAATCACAGCTAGAGAAACATGGACTTGGAAGTTTTGATCTGTAGGGAAAGCACTTCTGAACGTAACCTAGCTTGCACAATTATGCTTTTTTTAATGCCGTCTGCACATGTTAAATGCTTGCATGAAACTCGACGCTTTGTGAAACTGACTGTGTCTGCGCAGAAACACTGTCTTATTATCTATCTCGTTCTAGTTTTAGCTGATACAGAACTCACCAGGTTCATCCGTTTTTCGAGGTTGTTACGTGTGAAGGACAAAATGCAGCGAATATTAACATTTTAAATGTAACCAATGCAATTAAATATGACTAATAGAAAGGAAACGTATGTGAAACTGATGCTCGGGTAGATGGTCCAATCGGACATATCATCAGTTGTCTCTGGAAGTGGCACTTTACAAATTTCTAATTATAATTAGGCCTACAATATGCATAGCTATTGCTCTGCAACGCAGGGTGATCTAGTTGTTCTCCCGTCACCTAATGCCACAATGCAACATGGAAACCTCGCCGCAGTCGACCCATCATTCTGAAACAGGTCTCTGTGACTTTTTTGGCCCTTCGCAAAGGTCGTAACATGAAGCAATCGACCGTCGATCAGTAGTCTATTGATATTTTACATACTATTACGTGGAAAGGATATTATTTTGTGGATCGTCTGTAAAATCGAGGATTAGGCCTACTGAAGATTATTACGCAGTGGATTTACTTACCGGTACGCATTAATTGACAACAATTCGAGAGGCCAACATTATTTAAAGACAAACACGAAAAATGCATCCAACGAAGAAAAGAAAAAGATCATTAAATAAATCTACCAGTTCTTCTGAATGGTCTTTTGATTCAACCGTTGAAACTGTTTAACAGATAGATTACTCTTACCTGGTTAACTGATAGAATACTCTTAGCTGGTTAACAGATAGATTAATCTTAGCTGGTTAACAGATAGATTACTCTTAGCTGGTTAACAGATAGATTACTCTTAGCTGGTTAACAGATAGATTACTCTTAGCTGGTTAACTGATAGATTACTCTTAGTTGGTTAACAGATAGATAACTCTTAGCTGGTTAACAGATAGATTACTCGTGCTTTTTTCAGCCGGAACGCACCGGAACGGCGTTCCGGCCCCTTTTTCAGCTACTAAAAATAATTTATTTGTTTTAATAATAGAAACAATAATTTAGTTATTTTAATTTAATTTAAGTGTTTTTGAACTGTTTTCAATGTTTATTGAGACCCCTCCGTACCCCCAATCCCATTTTTATCGTGATTTTAGACCGCCCATAATTGTTGCGTTCCGGAACCTATTGTTCCGTTCCGGAACTTTTTTCTAGAAAAAAAAAGCACTGGATTACTCTCCTAAAAATCATGTCTGGTTGAAGCAGATACTAAGTCGTCATATTACTAATGCCAGCGACTAAAGTCGTTCCTTTCTGAGACTCAAAGCTTCCACAATGGTACTGCTATAGAGCTAAACGAATAAACGACTTCATATAAAGTCGGCAATATAAATACTAATATAATCTGTAAATGATATAAATAAAATACAATATAGGCCTACTAATATTATTTTTAATAGTAAGTGATAATAGCGTTAATATTAATTGATGATAAAGTCGTAGTCTGGATTTGCACTCGATCAGTTGATGAGAGAGATAAGCGTATGGAACAAGTAGTATTACTTATGTTTAACGACGCCATAGGCGTAGAGTCTGGGGGGGGAGCCGGGGCACATGCCCCCAATAATTGAGATGGACTGTAGGTTACATTCAATGCAATGAGTGTAGAAAAAATAGCCAAATGCCCCCACCCCCAATATTTTGGACAAGTTTTCATTCATCAGTTTACCTATCCATTCATTCTTTCATTCACATTTTCACCCTTCCAGCTACATATTGATTCGTAGATTCAGTAATTTACGTATTCATCGATTAATTAATTCATTTTTCATTTATAAATTTAAATAATAAAATCTAGTCGTTACTTGTGGCCTGTAATTGTAATTGTAATTAATTGCATAGCGCTACTCCAAGACAACGACACAGAGGCGTTCTCTACGCTATAGCCTGGCCAGGACAACGACCAGTTTCCGGTTCACGCACACACAAGGTGTTCAGGTTAGATTAGGTATGATCAGATAAAGTTAGACTTGAAGTTTAATCAGATTAGATTACGGTAGGTTAGATGCAGTTTACATTAGTTTAAAACAGATTAAGTTAGCTTAGATTAGCACTCGACTACATTGTCCGATATGGCGCGTGGATCAGGCAGAGAGGTCAAAGGACCGGAATGAATGAATGGAGGAATGCATTCCAACTGGAGACACTCTGAACAGATGTAGTGTAACTGAAAAATTATATAGCGCCTTCTACGTCCCCTTCAAGTCAGTCTCAAAAACGTTAAACTTTATTCAGAACAACTAATATATTTGTAATTAAAACAGCTGTAAGTCACCAATGGTGGGTTCTCGAACGCCTGTAGCGCCCAGCCAGTAGTCCATCCTGAGTTCACAGTTCCTGGTCCGTATCACTACAGATCTAGGTCTACTTTTTGAACTGCCAATTGATTAAAAACTGGTTTTGGTTCAGTTAATTACTTTACTAAAGACACCTTAGCAACGACAACAAAGGAAATTGGCTTAGGCAGTTGACAGTACGTTCTCCACTTCACCGATTCATCATTCAGAATGCTTGAAGCTCTTATGTACTTGACGTCAGCTTTTATATTACTTCGCGAATCATAACGGGTGAAGTCTTTAACTGGCAACCCGTCGATAACAAAGATTCGTTCATTTTGAAGAGTTACTCCAATGCTGTATGTATCCGCGTCTGTTTTAAATTGTTTTTTTTCTTCCCAAGTCTTTCCGTCAAAGTCGAAAACGAAACACGTGTCAGAGCCAAGCAATATTGCGTAAGTCTCCCATGACAGAGCGCGCATGTATGCGATAGGACGAGGTATAGTTGTCGAAAGAAGAGTGCAGGTCCTTTCAGCAGGGTTGAAAACCTGCACACAATTCAACAGTTTGCTGTCTTCATCAATTCCTCCGAAGAGGTAGACTGCGTCTTTGTAGGCAACACAGGTTGACCACTCGGAGCCGAATCTCAACTGTCCAACTATTGTACTCGTCTTGGTCGTTGCATTGTAGGCCTCAATACTGCCCATCACAATATATTTCTTTTTATCTATCCTTCTTCCACCAAATATGTACAGCACTTCGCCTATGAATTCTGCACAGTGATAGTATCTTCCATAAACTAAAGATCCGCATCTGTTCCAACCAGACGAAAAATTGTATTTCCATATTTCGTTAGTAGCCTTTCCGATTCCTGTGACAAACATTGTGTTGTTGTAAACGGCAGCTGCCGGAATAGACATCACTTCTATGGGTACATATTCTGTAGGAGACACTCTATCACTCTGACGTTGTAGATTAATTTTATATGAATGGACATCACCATTTAAACCAATCACTACCGCAAAGTCTTCGAAACATTCGTTATGCTCTGTGACGAAAATAAAAAGAAATCGCAAACAATTATGATATTGAAATGATAATTGAAATAGCTTACAGAATAATAGAATCAGCTCCTCGCTAAGCATTCGATGAGCATTTACAAATTTTACACCAACAAGAAATACAGTATGAGAATCATGGAGCAAATTAAGATGGCTTGACTTTACACCGAATGTATAATATTAGAAAATGGCTTACTAGACCAGGAAATCATCCCTTAAATAATAAGATGGTTTCTAACTGAATTTGAAATGTCACAAACTGAGCTGAAAGTTGAATCCAACAATGCTATAATCAGTATCCGGCAATTTCCCCCCGGAGCATCCCCCCGGACATTTCCCCCCTTAGGACACCCCAGGACTTCCCCCGAGTGCTCTTAAAAGTAGACTGTACGTATGTATGTATGTATGTATGCATGTATACATGTATGTATACATGTGTGCATGCATGTATGCATCATGCATTGAGCGCCTCTGAGTAGTTGCCTGAAGGGGCGCTATATAAATTTCGTTGATTGATTGATTGATGCATGTATGTATACATGTATACATGCATGTATGTATGTATGTATAGATCTATATATGCATGACACAGGCATTTATTATCATTATTATTATTATAAGATTATAAATCAAAAGTTATATATAACTCGCAAATATTAGCGGCTCGGCTTAATTTTGAAGAGCGAACGAGTCTGGATTATTTGCAAGGAATTCGGAGCTGTGAACTTTTATCAATGTTTTATTTAGCTGCTACATACATTTTTATTATATTACTTTGAACAACATTAGTCTGGATTACTTGTGTTCATCCTACTACTTAAAAGCTTTGGTTTGTATATTGACCGGGGGGAAAAGTCCGGGGGAATTGTCCTAAGGGGGGAAATGTCCAGGGGGAAAATGTCGGGGGAATTGTCCGGAGGGGGAGTGTCCCGGGAGGAAATGGCCTAGACTCCAATAATCAACCATCAGCTATATAGCACCGATCTGAGAGAACTATTCAGTGATGAAGTAAGATTAACAACGCATACCATCATACAAAGCGAACTTACTTTGATTGACATGACAACAGCCATTCAGACAATCTAAGAGAAACGTTTATCTGCTTCTTGAATAGCCTAACAAAAGTTATAACTTGAAAATCACAGACACACTAAACTTCGCATGAATGCAGATATAAAATGCGTTTCTAAGATGACAAATACAACACAGCACGCCTCAGGAGAATGAAAAGTGATGTCCTTTAATAAAACGTGCATTACCTTTCAGATTTCCAATGATGTTTCCATTCATTGTCTTGAACATGTTGTCTAAATCAGTCGCCTGGAAGGTAACATCAAATGAAACACATGGACGCATAATGTACGTCTCATGTTCTTCCTCTAACTCATCTGCTCTGTGAAGTAATTCATCTTTACTTCGACAGACGTCGCTAGCTGATCCTTTTGAGCTGAGCTCAGCGCAATATCTTGAAAAGCTTTGCAGTATTATAAGATGACTGTCCAGTTCATCTTCTTCGGTCTGAATATCTTTCAAATGTCGCTTCTTTATTTCACCTAAGGAACACAACAAAGATTTTGTGTGTTCTTCAATCATTTCCTTCAACTCCTCACTTCTTTGTAGAATTTCTTTCTCTCTTTCACCTATTTTCCTGACAAAATCTTCCTTACCTTCAAATTTCTTTTTCTTTTCTAACAATTCTCCAGCAAGCGTTGATATCAGGGTGGCACTGCTCTTAATTATTTTCCGGCATTCTTCGTCCACTGCATTTACATCCTTGAAATCATGTGTTCTGTGGCTTTCAAGAAAACATAAAATGCAAACTACTTTCTTACAATCAACGCAGTAGTAGTCTAATACTCTTCTACGATGAATATCACAATTAATCACTGGTATTGACTTTACTGTATCTTCTTCTGCAACATCGCACCCTATTTTCAAGATTTCATGATTTTTCGATACTTTAAACGTTTTATGCATCTTGCAGCAACTTTCACAAAGGTTCTCCTGACAAACTAAACATCGATTTTTGGCTTCAGGGATTTTTCCAGTAGGGCTTTCACTGTTTGCTTTGCAAATGTCACAAAGGAGATCCGCCATCTTCGACTGATTTAATGTGTTTCTCACTTCTATCAAACTAGTCATGAAGAAATTCTTCTGTACACCTTGAATTCCTTCGTTTGGAATAGTGAATTCCTTCCTACAGATTGGACATTGTATATCATCTCCAGGTTTCTTGTTTGACTTGTCGACCATGTCTTGTAAGCATTGGAAACAAAATGTGTGAATGCATGGTAGCATTCTCGGATCATTGAAAGTTGTCAGACATATACTGCATTGCATTATGTCACTGAGTTGGGTCAATGCGCTGATCTTACTGGTAGCCATTCTGTATACCTGGTAATGTGCTGAAAAATACCATAAATAAATATAATGTAAATAAATTAAAATCTATTTCATGTCATTCTCTGAAATTCATAAACTTTATAACTTTAAAACCCATTTTATTCTTCAATGAGCGTGAGTTTACTGTTACTCTATGAAAATAATGGATTTTATAGAACATTTTATAACTTTGAGAAACAAAGTTATCTACAGTACGGACTATAGGGTGTTCCTTATTTTTCAACTTTGGAAATCTCAGTCTAACCTCCGAAACTAGTTCCTATTGACAAAGTAATAACTTGCACAAAATTTTAGTCAATTTGGTTAACAGTTTGGGTTAGCTCAAGTGTTGAATTTTTTTGGTATGCATGTCTCTGGCCTCCAACAGTGAATGCTATACAGTGTACACTATATAATACACAAACTACACACAGGAGAGAAATCATAAATTTAGATTTCTTCTTGCTTTCACCTATTTCTTTCTTTATATTTTACTTACCTGTTTTACTTTGTTCAATAATAATAATAATAATAATAATAATAATAATAATAATAATAATAATAATAATAATAATAATAACAATAATAATAATAATAATAATAATAACAGAGATTCGAGTGCCATAGTTCGTAGTGAAACACAGAAAGCCAATGAACGACCTTGACAATCTGTTCAACACTGCTCACGTGAATGCTCTAAACTTAATTACAATCCCAGAAGATAAAGACTTTCTGACTGCCCAGAGAGAGCAAGGTCATCATGGCTGTATGATCTTTGTCGGCAGTGCGCTTGCGAGGAGCAAAACGAACCCAGGCAGCAATGAACAGAAACCTGCCATCTTAACAACATCAGTAAGTGGCTAATGAGCTTGTGAGACTTGAGTCAATTTCTAGTAGTGATGACGAAGACAAAGCCAATTCCAGGAAAAGCAGTAGTTCAGAAGATCAAAAGGCTGTTGGTGGACTTACAACACCTGCAAGCTGTAAAAGAGGGCACGAGTTAACAATATGACACCAAGCTTAGCTGCAGTCCTCGTTCGAACCAAACTGAGCCACAGAAAGGCATCATTTGTATTAGCAGCAGTTGCTCAAAGTCTTGGACGTGATGTCCAGGAGTTAAATTTTAACCATTCGTCAATCCTAAGAGCTAGAGAGCACTATCAAGCTGAGATTGCTTCATAGCTTAAAGAACAGTTTCAAGGAAATGTCTCGCTCAAGGTCCACTGGGATGGTAAACTCCTGAAAGACCTTACTGGAAAGGAACTTGTTGATTGACTGACAGTAATAGTTTAGGGAACTGGAGTGAACCAGTTGCTTGGTGTTCCCAAATTGACTTCCAGTACTGGTGAAGCTCAGGCCTCAGCTGTAGCCCTTTTAACAGAATATTGGGGCCTTGTTGATCGCATTGATTCCATGTGTTTTGATACCACTTCGAAAATTCATTGAGCTTGTGATATTTTTCTAATTTTTCTTCGAGGGGTACAACCAAGCAAAATAACATTAATGGCTCCTGGAGCCATACATCATGCCAAGTGGATGTCAAAGGCATTGTACTCTTTAAAGATGTGAATGCTTCGTGGCCAATTTGAACTTGCCACTAAAGAAGAGAAGGGACTACAGAACATATGCATCTTTGTTGTTCGCATCTATGTCAAGGCCTGGTTCACGGCTACAAATCCAATTCATTCTTCAGATCATAATCTCCATTTCCTTCAGGTCTTGGACCAGAATTAGACAGTGAACAAATCCATTGTCAATGCCGTGCAAAAGAAATTTGCTGATCACCTTCGGTATCTCAGTAAAGAACTTATTGGCTTTGCCCAGTGTTGGTATCATTTAAATAGTAAATACTATTTAAATAGTATTTCAATAGTTTATGACCATTGATGCCACTATTTAAGTCATGTAAAAGTTCCCATTGAAATAGTCCCTAAATAGTATGTGCCTATTTACTATTTATTAAAAGTAAATAGTCAACCACAGTGTAAAAAATAAATATAAAAATTAACTTCTGTAATTTCTTACTTATTATTATTAACTTTAAGCTCAATGGGTAAAGCTTCAGCTATATGGAACACGACTACGTAGTCGCAGCACCAAAGCAGCTGATGCTGCATTTGATATTGTTGGACACTGATTTAGCATGCCTTGTGCAACCGGAATTTGTATTATGACTCTGTGAGAAATTTACAGTGCTAATTCTGAGCTGAATTTAGTGCACACTGCACTATCACTACCCGCTTTTCTGCAGCATAAGTAGCATTTCTGCTATAATATGTGGCACTTATGGCACCAGTTGCAGCTGCATTAGATGTCCTCCAAGGACTCGTGTCTTGGGTTTGTGCTGCCAGCACCAAAAGCTGAAAATCAAGTTAAATGCAGTGCCACTTCACTGACATGGTGGACTGTTGACGAGAATCAATAAACGATTCGTATGCCTTTTTGATGACAGTAGCAGTGCTCAGTGTGTACTATTTTAAATACTGTTTCAATAAGTATCTACAGGTACTATATACTATTATATTTAAATAGCCAACCTGACTTTACCCCAACACCGGCTTTGCCTTTTTTGATGCGACACTACTCTTTCAATAAGTTTCTACAGGTACTATTAACTATTATATTTAAATAGCCAACGTGACTACACCCCAACACTGGCTTTGCCTTTTTTGATGCAACAACGCTGTTGGATAAAGCAATTAATGAGAAGAAAAATATAGAAGAGCCTGAAAACCGCATCAAAACTGAAACAAAGAAATGCCAAAACATCTCAATTGAGGACTTTGTGACAAAAAATACGATGAATTTCTTCTGCCGGCTTTGCATTCCGGCTGGATTCTTGAATTGTGACCTGGACTTATGGCCACATCGAGACGATTCTAAGGATGCCATCAAGACTGTTGAACATCTGAGGTTGTCAGTGACAATGCTGAAACAGATGTTACCCTCAGTGAGGGTAACAGCATTATTACAAAGAAAGAAAATCAGAAACAGTATTTACTTCAAGTCGTCCAGGAACACCATCGACTGTTTCCAACTTGCAAGAAGACTTGTTTACTTCCAGCTCGTTGCCAGGCAATTCATAGACAATTAGACAATAGGCACTCAGCACTATAATCAAGCTTCCTAGACTCTCTACAGGACTGTTAATTCTTGCCTGTTTAGCTTGCTTAAATATATATCTAATTTGCATAGAAAATTCATGATTTTGCAGATATTAATGAAAACTAAAGATCTCTTGAGCAACCTCTGAAAAGTGAAATATTCACCTAAAACTTTGCAGTTGTTTCTATCCTAACTGAAATCATCGGGGGGGGGGGGGGTTGGGGGTTGGGTTGAGATCATAAGAAAGAAAACATTTACTTTTTCAGTCCTGTTAAGGAACATCCTAATCTACACATACTCAAACTATTTCCAGAGTGTTGAGAGCGCCTTTGTTTTTGTTTACGAAACTGACTCTGGCACTCTCCTTGTTGCCTTGGCTTTAGGCGTTGGCTATAGGTCATAGCCTACAGGATAATTCAAGTCTATGTTTCTAAAATATGTAATCAAATCGTGTTATTTTATATCTGTAAATACTTATTCATTACTAAAGAATGCGATAATCGTTACATGCGGAATTGCTACAGTAAATTAAGATTTGTTCAGAACTGTTTCCGTATTAATGCGGCAATTTTTTTAGAAAATACGTAGGGCCTACGCTTTGCTATCGCTTTCAGAACCACCTTTGCTTTTTTCGCTAGAAACATAGATTACTTATTACGGGGAACAGTTAAGATTTACCTCTCGCATAATTCAGACAATACTTAATTAAATCCTGTTGTTTCATTAGTTTCTAAATACTTACTTCGTACGCCAGATAATTCGTAAAACCGTCTACACCGCGGATGTCTTACTGAAGTTCAGATGGAGGCTGGTGCCCTGCTTCTGTAAATACTATAATAAAAAAATCCGATAAAACCATTAATATAATTAGTAAACACCCTATTGGTCCCAATCGGATGCCCCAAAAAATTAAAGAAAATTAGAAATATTTAACGTTGGAAAACGCATTAAAACGGCATGCAAACATTGAGTCTAATTATTTTTATTGCGTGTTTGGCAATTAGGCCTATTATCCAGTGATATTTTAGGTCTACTTCTAAAATAATTCCTAATTCAGTTTTAATTCAGTTCGGAGCTCTTAAATATTACCTCTAATTCTAATTTTATCGGTACTTCACAAATAATTCTACTAATCGTTCCTATTTTAGTTCTCAAATAAAAAGTATGCAACGCTAGCATAGATAAGCACACCAAACTTGTCTCGAGAAAGAATAGACTGAAGTAAAAGAAAGGGCGAAACACTGAAACAGTAGGCCCTAGTCCAACACTGAAGCCTCATAGAGGCCTAGGCTATCGCAGAGAGCTGCTTCTGATTAGGCAATCCCTGAAGATGCGCAATATAAATTAGCAGTATAAAATAAATAAATAAACACAAACTACCTAGTAATTTGAATTTTGAGTCAGATGTGGTCACCATTTTACGGTACGAAGGATTACCTAGTAGGCTATCATCGTAATCGGGAACTGTATGGATAACCATCACTGACGTAAAGTTGTCGAAAATAGGCCTATTGGGGGGGGAGAGATTTGGTTATTCATTCTACACTTGTTGCAATGGGTTTACAGTCCACCTCAGTTATTGGAGGGGGGCACGTGGCCCGGCTGAGCCCCTCCAGAGTCTACGCCTATGATAGGCCCTAGCCATATCCAAAACACCATATATACAAAACGCTGTCCAGTCGCTGATGGAATTCATTCGAGTCGGTCGGCGATGTCACGATTCGACGTTGAAAACAATCCCATATTTTCTGGACCTTCAGCGACGCTGGGATATCTGGTAAGCCCTAGGCCTACGCATTTTTTTCTAAGCAAGTGGAACAATTATTAGACAACGAAGACGAAACACAGTAGATTAAATCGAGAATGGTGTGCGCAGCGCCTTCATCTCAGCCGGAGTTTTCCAATGGATTAAGTGTTTGGATCGCGTGCAATTTTACTCGCCTTCATCTCAATTTAAGCGCGAGAAGAAGTGAATGATTTTAGTTCTGAAAATAATTTCTAATTTCGTTCATAATATTAGTTCGGCAAATAATTCATAATTCAATTCCTAATTTCTTTTTTTTCTGCTGAAATAATTTCTAGTTTTTATTAACGAAATCATTTATTTTTACTTCTAATTTTAGTTTCGTTAACGAAAGTATCACAGCTTACTTCTCGTACTTTGCGGACACGGTAGGCTAGTTCAAGGGCCACTCCCACAACACCTACGGTGCGGTCCGCCCGCATTGGTCGCCATGGTGCAATTCCATCTCATATGTTAGCTACATGCATTGTTTAATCGAGATATGCCAACTAGGGCCTAGATTAGTAACCTATGTAGTTTAAAGAGCATGCTGTTGTGCATTTGTTAAATTATGGTATACTAAGCTATATCACGCGAATTGCCGATATTGCCATAAGATGTCGTTAAACTGAAGACCCCCAAAATGCAATTATCTTTCTTTAGTTGAAGTCTACTTCAAAGGTCTTATCAGCCACAAGATGCTGTTAAACACTCCGTATCTGTGATAAAGCATGGGGGGTGTTTAAAACACATTTAAATCGCTTCTTCCCAATTTACATATTCCAAATTTCTTTTCTGTCTTTAGTAGGCCTACAGTTCCATATCTTTAGACAAGAAGGGAAGGTCCACGTTAACGGACCTTGTAGGCCTAACCTGGGATTAAGATTGCTAATCTTAGTCCCAGGCCTAACCACAATAATATTATGGAGATAAACACTCTACAATGGCAGAAGAAGTCGTCGCCAGAAATTGTTCCCATACTTCGTGGATTTATCGCTTGCTGTGTGAATCTATCCATCGTTGCGGAAAGGTTAGGCCTAATTCTTTGCGGATGCGTCTTCTTTCTGTGTGGCCTAGATTCGATTCTCAGTTGAAGTAGGCCTATATCGATTCTTTCTGTCACGGAGATATTTCGATTAAGGCGAGCTACAGGTCAAGTTTGTGTGGATTATACGTACATTGCGGTTCTGTGTGAATTCGACCTGTTTCTTCGACGGAAATGTATGGCGATTCTGTGCTCTGACGAAATGTAGCGTTCGCAAGTGTCTGTCGAAAAGTTAAGTCTTGCCTAAGGGAAATATTGCACGGAAATTGTACATTCAGCCAACGACAATACGATACGATACGAAACTCGTTTATTGCCACCAAAAACCAAAAAATTTGTATACAAACAGAAACATAGCAAGCTGGTTAGCAAGGGAATGGCCCAAAAGGGAGCAAGCTCCCGCGAGCAGGGACACCCATTCACAGAACTAAATACGATGGCGCAAAACAGAAACCAACCTGAACCTTAACTAACAGATCAATACAACGAATTAAGTAGAGTGCTTAACTAAACTGCCAAAACCTTGGGCAGAGAAACCAAAAAACAGAAACCAAATGTAAACTACATACAAACATAACTGAGAGAGAGAGAGAGAGAGAGAGAGAGAGAGAGAGAGAGAGAGAGAGAGAGAGAGAGAGAGAGAGAGAGAGAGAGAGAGAGAGAGAGAGAGAGAGAGAGAGAGAGAGAGAGAGAGAGAGAGAGAGAGAGAGAGAGAGAGAGAGAGAGAGAGAGAGAGAGAGAGAGAGAGAGAGAGAGAGAGAGAGGAGGAAAGAGGAAGACAGAAAGAGAGAGGAAGAGAGAGAAAGAGAGAGAGAAAGAGAGTGAGAGAGAGAAGTAATAAGACAGTCGGGGGCACAATCCAATAAGCTATGATCCTAGTTACTTGGGAGACGATAATAATACAAAAAGTAGAACTAGAACAGACACATCAGACAAAACCAATTTAACTGGTGGATATCTATTTTTTACAAAGCTACTAGAATAGCAAATGGCAATTGACACAACAAGACCTTAATTCCGTCAAACCCAAACTACAAAATCAAGAGAAAGTCACGCAGTGATTTTTTGAAGCTTAACAGAGATCCCATTTGCTGAAGCATCGGGGGAAGGGTATTCCAGAGTTTAGGACCTGCAATTTTGATCGAGAACATTCTTGTGTTCGTACGTGCAAACTCTTGTCTGAACTTAGCCGCACCCCTCGTATCATGAGAATGGATGTCAGAGCCTTTACTAAAATCTTTTAGAAGTTTAGGTGGCAGAATATTTCTGGTGAATTTAAACATAAATAGAGCAATTTGATAGTTTCTTATTTGGTCGATTTTTAATACTTTATTACTAATGAATATAGGATCCGTATGCGAGCCCCATGGGGCACCACTGATAGTACGCATAGCTCTTTTTTGGAGCAACCAGAGTTTATGTAGTCTCGAAGCATAGGTGGAGGCCCATACCATGCAACAGTAGGAGAGGTAGGGGTAGATAAGTGAATAATATAATTGAATTCTTATTTTTGGTGGGAGCTTATTGGAGGCACGATAAATTATACCAGTATTTTTTGCTACCTTATTTGCTATGCTCCTGATGTGCAACTCCCATGTTAAGTGATGATCAATTATCACTCCCAGGAACTTAGTATTATTAACTTGGTTAATATTACAACCATTAATGGACAGCGTAATAGAATTTTCGGCTGGTCCTAACTTCCTGTGAGATTTAAAAAGCATAAAGGCCGTTTTATCTACATTTAACGACAATTTGTTCGCTAAGAACCACTCAGATATTAATCGAAGTTCAGTGTTAATAGTAGAGATAAGATTTAAGTAGGATTTATCTGAGTGAAACAGAGAAGTATCATCAGCAAAAAGTATACATGATAGAGTAGACGAGGCATTCGGCAAATCGTTAATATATAAGAGGAAAAGTAGAGGTCCAAGGTTGGAACCCTGTGGCACACCAAACTTAATTTTTTTCTTATCCGATGCTGCACCATTGCAAAAAACAAACTGTGACCTGTTATTTAAGTAGCAAGTAAACCATTCAAGTTGGACACCTCTAATTCCATAATTGGCAAGTTTGTGAAGCAGTATGGTATGATCTACAGTATCGAAAGCCTTGGAGAGATCCAGGAATATGCCAATAGAGTATTCATTGTTATCTATTGTTTGAGATATTTTATCATATAAGTCTATAAGCGCCAGGGAGGGGGATTGCTCAGGTTGAAACCCATACTGATTGGGGAGGATAATGTTCATTTTATTTAGGTAAGCGAGGAGTCTATTTGCCACTGATTTTTCATAAAACTTTGCAAAGTATGGCAAAATTGAAATCGGTCTATAGTTTGACACCTCATTTCTATTACCTTTTTTAAAAACTGGGATAATTTTAGCAATTTTAATGGCCTGTGGTACTATTCCCGAGTTAAGTGAACAGTTTATAATTTCAGATAGAATTGAAGACAGCAGCGGCAGACTGGTCGCAGCTAGTGTCGGATCGATATTATCATATCCTGTGGAGTGAGTCAGTCGCATTGATGCACCAATCTGCAATATTTCGTCCGAGGAAATGGGAATAACCCCAAAAGATTTCATCATAGGAGGACATAGAAAATCAGAATAAGACTTTTGAGACGGCGGAATCTGGTCAGCTAATGTTTGAGCAATACTTGCAAAATAATTATTAAAGGCATTGGCTATACTTAGAGGGTCATCAATCATTGCATCGCCATTTTTAAGAAACTCCAGGGGAGGATCCCTCTCACCCAATTGAATTATATTACGTATAAGGCTCCAGGTTTTTTTTAAATTAGAACTATGTTTAGTAAATTCAGTTTGATAGAAAACCTTTTCGGCATTGTTCCTAATCGTTTTAAAGATATTTCTATAGGCCGTAAATTTCTTTTTATTACTTGCTGTAGGATTCTTAATATACTTTTTGTATAGTCTTTCCTTTTTACTCGCAGATTTAATTAGGCCTTGAGTCATCCAAGGTTTTTTTGCTCTATGCTTTTTTGCAACTTTATAATTTTGTCGGGGAAAAGCACTATCGTAGCTAGTGAAGAATTTATCAAGAAAAACGTTATATGCTAATTCTGGCTCACTCCTGCTGCAGGCAGCTAAAACCTCTGACCAGTTGGTTTCCTCAATTTTCCTTAGAAAAATCTGTTTTTGTACCTCTGTGGTTAATCTGCAATCAGTATAAGTAACACCTTTGAATTGGGAGTGATGTAGATCGAAAGCAGTAAAAATAGGCAAGTGATCTGAGATGTCTGCAATGATTATTGCCGCCTGATTTAATTTAGCCCATGCATTTGTATACACATGATCGATTAAGGTGGCAGAATGGTTGGTGATTCGCGTAGGTCTGGTAATGACAGGCAAAATATTGTACGAGGCTAAGTTATCTAAGAATATGCCTGTCCGCTGATGGTTTTCCGCTCGTAAAAGATCAATATTGAAATCACCTAAAAGAAAGAGATTACAATTCTTACTAGTTAGATTAGCTAACAACAAATCAAATTCATTCCTGAACCTCTCCAAGTCTGTATCCGGTGGTCTATAAATAGTACCCACTTTGCACAATCCTTCAGTGGTTCTAATGCTTATAAATAGGCTTTCATAAGTAAGGGTTTGTCCTATAGAGCATTCCGTGTCTATTACATTATACGAGATATCTTCTCTAATTAGGAAACCAACTCCTCCTCCTCCTGTGCCAGTTATTCTGGGTTTGTGTATCAGCTGATATCCCGGTATCTTAATAGTTTCAGCTGCCACAGAGTCCAACCAAGTCTCTGTAATAGCAAGAATAGTGACTGGAAGCTGATTTAAAAGGTCCTCTATTGCAGCTGTCTTGTTAAGCATACTTCTACAGTTTATGTGCATCAAATACAGACTATTTTTAGAGTTGTGTTCCTGCATCAGCGATTTAGTGGTGGAATAAGGACTATCCCAAGAAGTGGTAGTGGCATTGTAAAGGTTTGTGTCAGGATCAATCTCTTCATTATTCAAGAGAGGATGGTCATCCCATTCAGGTACTACCTCTAGTCTGGGACCATTGTATAGCCTATCAATAAGGCCTGTTATTAACAAGTCAGGGCTGTTTAGAGCGATAAATTCGTTGTCATTATCAATTGATCCAAATGGAAACAAACTTGCTAAACAGTTACTGCACCACCAAGATTTACTGGGAAAAGAATTAAATTCTTTTAAATAGCATTTCATATGATATCCATTCTCACATTCTCCACAAGTCACTGGATCTCCCCTTGTAGAGCCATCTCCTACCAAAGGATTGGAGAGTGCCTCCCGACAGAAAACCTTTTCGTCGTAACCCGCTGTGATAATATGAACGGCCTGCGCCATAGTGTTAGGTAGAGTACAGTGTTATCTGTAATATTCATGCCATAGGCGCCGACTTTTGCTTTTGTCTCTGGGTGCCAGTCAGGGGCGGATCCAGAAGGTTTATCAAAGTTTTAAAGGACCAACGAAACTTTTTTAGGAAATCATCTCCGAAAAAAACTGATGACCTTTTCTTTAGTCATCCGGAAAAATTCATTATACATTGTTTCGTCATTTTTCATCGTCTACTACGTGTGTAAACATAAACAAATTATAAATGGGGGTCATGTCTCCTAAAATTTGACGACTTTTCTCGGAATTCATCCCCCGAAAAAAATTGACGACCTTTTTTTTTAGGAATACCCCAACAAATTGAATTTAAGGTCCGAATTCTTCTGGGTGCCAGGCCACCATTGAACTTTTTCTCTAGGTGCGTTGGCACCCACGCCCCCAAGAAGTCGGCGCCTATGATTCATGCTAACATTTGGAACCCAGAGGAAAATGGTCAGCAGCTAACTTCTTACTCCAAGTCCAGTGAATAATCTAGACGTCTTTGGGGGGTAAATTTCCCCCCAGGATTGATGTTTCCCCCCAGAATCCAGCAATATTGTAATGTAGACACGTGTTGGGGTGGAAAATCCCCCCAGGAAACTTGTTTCCCCCCCCCCACAAGAGGGGGACTAGATTACAGCCTGCTCCAAGTCGTTCATGAAATCAGCGTGCGCCTAACAGGCTGTTAAGAAGTGTTCTATAAAGAACTTAATAATTGTACTGCCATATGTTTCAATGTGACTTACTGTGGTTTGCAACTGAGCTTGTCAATAAACACGAATATAAAAAGTATGTGTATCTGCGTCCGTATCTGTCGCTGCCCGTGTGTTTGACCGTGGGCGTCGCATCTCACGAACTACTTAGATTCTAAACCCAGGCGACAGCAGCTAGCATACATAAAGCTAGTCGGCGCTGACTATCGACAATTGTATTTCCAACATGGCAATTCAAGCCAAAAATGGTTGGCCTTCTGACGAGAATTTAAGATCATTAATTTATATCAGGTAATAATAATGATTCACTGAACGAGATCTTGGGGCCGCCAGAGCTGTTTACGTCGACCTTCGCTATTCGTATTCGTGAAGATGACTTATCGACCAAGCGAGTATGAGATACATGTATCTTTGGAAGAATCGATTTAAAGGTGTCGTAAAAAATAATATGACTCGTAGTCTTCACTGTTAAACGACATCTTGTGGCAACAAAGGCCGTTAACGTCGACAAAAATTATGTTGGCATATTACAGTTGCAGAGTTAGTTAGTTACTGTTAACGACGCTGTGTCAAAACAAAGATGATTAGCGTCTTCGTCCTCCTTTCTGCAAGCTTGACGCTGGTACGGGCAGTGGCGGAGTGTGAACTAAGTTTTGTTTAACGTCTGAATTTCCCATTTATAGATGTCTAATCGTAGCCTAGTATTTAAGTTATTCAGTAATTAGTGCATGAGTAATAATCAGTGTATAATGACCAATGGATGCCAATGACGACTACCTTCCCTTGAGTTACAATTGATTACTATAATAAAACATTTTCAAATTGGCTGCCGATGCTTTTCTCTCACACCAATCCTTAAACCTTGGTGGGTCGGCGTAACGCGTGAGTGAAACGCACGGTAATTAAACACCTCTTTTAAAGTTGGTGTTCGCTCTATAAGCACAAGCAGCCGGATCGTCCTGTGTTAAACCTTATCCATTTTCAAATATTATGCTACACGCACGTTGAGAACAGTAAATTACTGTTGAAAAATAATTTATGTCGTTATCAACTGCCTTTGAAGCTGTATTGTAGGCCTATTGTATCTGAACATTTATAAAGCGCCTGTCACAGTGTTCGCTAATCAGAGGCGCTCCCAGTGCGAAAGACCCAGTCGCGCTTTAGAAATATGGCATAGATGTCGTTAAATTCCGGATCCATCCATCCATCGGCTTTAGCCACCAATTATTACTCCCGTCTCCCACTCACTACTCGCCTCATGTTCTCCAACTGCTCCATGTCCCACACTGCACCTCAGCTCTGGAACAAACTTCCCTTGAATTCCGCGTTTTCTCAGTTCCTCCACCAATACCGCCACTCACGCACCGTCATCTGCCTCAGGTTCATCTACTCATCTACGTCATCTGGCTCCTCTGATCATCATTCCACAGGCTTTCCACTCCAAATTAAAGTCACAACCTCTTCAACTTCAAGCATTCCTACCGTAAGTCATCCGATCTTCTGCCTTCCAAGCTTTCTGGCCCACAACGAAACCCTCCGCAACGGCTGCTATGCCTCCTCTCTCTGACGGTCTCTGGCAACCGCACTCGGACCTTCACTGGACATCGCACTCTGGACAACCCCTCTGATACGACGCAGCGCTCGTGAATAAGCTGCATGGTTTCCTACGCTCAGCTCTGTAGTAGCGCTTTGGAAATTTGGAATTTACGATTACGATTATTAGGCTATTTTTTCAAAAATTTTAACATCTCATGGCTGCCATAAGATGTTTAAAAAGAGTAATTATGATTTATTTGTAGGCCTGTGACAACTGAACGAAAATCGGAATCCTATTATATATACTATAAGTCTTACACGATGTAAAGGTGTGTGAGCGCGGTCTAATATTTTTCGTTGTAAGAATGGTTTTCATTAAGCTTATGTCACAATGTAATCTAAACCTTGGATGTCTGATAACGATTAAGTATGACCAAATATTGCGCTCATGTAATATATAATTTGTATAGCACCTCTTCTAGAGGTCTTGAACAGTGATATTTCAGTTCTAAGAATAATTCCCAACGTTACTTCTAAATCAGTTCAGAAGACTCAATTTCAATTCTAATTCTATTCTCGTTCTGAAAATAATTCCTATTTCAGTTCTAATTCAAGTTCTGAAATAATTTCAGTTCTAATTTCAGTTCTGAAATAATTTCAGTTCTAATTCCAGTTCTGAAATAATTTCAGTTATAGGCTAATTCCAGTTATGAAGTAGACCTAGTAGCAGGGCCCATTATGTATAATTGAGCTGTCAAATAACAACGCAAAACCACAACTCGTGCAGTTGTTAGTCAGTTCCAACATGTTATATAGCGTGAACTTCAAATGTTTTTGTAAAGTTTCAGAAAGACTCTAATTCAAAAGACTTAAGACTTGTGCATACAACTTCTTCACCTGGCAGTTAGCAATCCGCACAAAGAAAAAATCCTCTCTACATATTCTTGTGAGCAGTGCTTCCATTAACTTCTGAATTCATGGAGTCATGGACACATCATATCACAAAATTTGGAATTCAAGCAAAATAGATAAGAGTCATGAACTCCACACCCATCCATAGGGCCACAGTAACAGTAAAAAAAACTCTGAATTTCTTATATAGGGAGGATAACACATTGTTTATTTGTTAGTATTTCTTACCAATGTTAAATTGTTCAATCAGAAAATCGCAAGAACTTTTTCTTCTAGCTTTAATTAAATTTACTGTGTTGTTATACTCAGCACAACCATGACATCACATCTATTAATAGGTCAGTGTATGTATACAATTTTGAAATAGGTTAGTGTACGCAACGCACACGGTGAAACACGGTATTTCTTAGCATCCCTTGGATGCATCGTCAATTTATTTATGCGTCCTTTCACAACTTAGGTGCTTCATTGGACACAATACCTTTATTTTCTGCGCCAGCTTCAAAATTTTGATTTCCCGGACGCATACTCTCGGAATTGCTGTTTGTGAGGCTGGTGCTGACAGAAGGTCTTCAATTACAGAAGCAATCTTGCTGTAGGATTCATGTCTGATTACAGATTATGCGTCCCAAAGAAACCACAGCCGAAGATTACCGATGCGATTTGTACAAGTGGGATCCGTCATGCGACCGTGAGCCATTAAGATTCTTAATGGCTCACGGTCGCATGACGGATCCCACTTGTACAAATCGCATACCACAAAAATTATTATGTAATAATTTCCGTTCGGAAAATAATTCATATTTCTATTCCTATTTCCGTTCTCTGTAGCGTATTTCAGTTCTCATTCTATTCTCGTTCTCAAAATAATTCCCAATTTTCGTTCTTATTCTCGTTAACGGAAATTGATAATTTTACTTCTAATTCCTATTTCCGTTAACGAAAATATCACTGGTCTTGAACAGAAAACGACACTAAAATGAGGAGGGGGGTAGGGTAATGGTAACACACGTAGCCAGGAGAGCATTAGAACGCGTTTCGATACCCGTAACCCCTCTCTAGGGCGGCGCCTTGCATGGCTGCCAAACCGTGTGTTTAATTAAGATCTTGATTGTACTACTGTCATGTTTCAATGTAATCTTACTGCGTTTGTCGATTTGAAATAATAAAGAATATTTTAAAAATGAATTATAAAGCAGAGTCAAGACTGAGTAGGATCAGAAGGAAGAACAGAAAAACAGAGGATGAGGATGAGAAGGATGTGAAGGAGGAGATGAAGAAATCGGCTCAGCTATAGGCTATGGAGTGCCGTTTGATCGAATCTTATTCGAAAACGTGTCTTTATCTCATTGTTTTGGACGCATCGGGACCTTGGCTATATATGACGCGATGAGCATCACTGATTGCCACCCATTATGTTGTCCCTCGGCTTGACCTCCTCGGACTCTGACCTGGCACCGGAACGGACAAGGCAGCCTGGCTCTTGCGGACTTGATTTGGTATACGCCGGTGAATAAGCTGGTCTCCCTTACGCGGGTATTGTGTAAGGCTGAGAAATTTAAAAGATTGACATTACATTTACATTATTACATTTACAATGTGATTACAGTTAGAAACGTTTAGGCCTACCCAACTTTAGATAGCTGTTTCGATTGCGGAAAAGTGAGACAGTAGGTCTACGGTTTTCCAGTGTAACTTTTGAACCGAACTTAGGCTTCTGGGTTCATTGGATGTTAGTAGATAGGCTACAAAATCAGTCAAAAGAGAATTCTGTTATCCGGCAGGCAGCCAAGGAGTCGACGTCTCTTTATCGTCTTAACAAAACGACGAACTAAGTGTAAAAATCTCTGAAAATCTGAAATTTTCCTTCAAACATTGCGACTCAAACCGACGCAATATTTCCGACGCAATTTTTCAATTCCATTGGATCCGTAATACAATCCCATTTAGTCATTCACGGCTATTACGTACATAGATGACGTTCGAACGAAATATGGGGTTATTATAACACAGATATCAACGATCAAAAAGGTGTGTAATATGGGCTAAAATTATCCGTTGTAGACCCTATCGTACGTTTCTTCTTTGTATCCCATCATAGTGTAAACACTGGATGTCTGGTAGTGAATGAATGTAACCAAGCGCAATGCTTGTCTAATATATAATTTGTATATAGCGACTTTCTAGAGGACTCGTATAGAAAAATGACACTCGGTTGGCAATTAATTAGCAACCCTTTAACGATGACAGGGATTACTATACAGTTTAGCGCCCGCTCGTCGTTAGTGCTAAAGTACAATTAAAAAGGAGGAGGGAAAGAAGGAACTGGAAGAAGAACAGGTGGTGGAGGAGGAGGTGGTGGTTTCTGACGTTATAGGAATCGAAATTTCGCTAAGCGGCAGGTTTGTAGTTGGTAACGATACGTAAGCTTACATGAAGACAAAAAAGTTCGTTAGAGACAACAAGTTTATGGATAGCTATAAGCTGACTAGATAACCTCTGTAATAATATTAAAATCAGTGAAATTATCCAATTTTTCCCGAATCTTTTCTTCTCCTCCTCCTCCTCCTCTTCCTCCTCCTCCTGCTCCTGCTCCTGCTCCTGCTCCTGCTCCTCCTGCTCCTCCTCCTGCTCCTCCTCCTGCTCCTCCTCCACTTTCGGAACTCTGCATTACAAATTCATTGCCATCTGATCGTGTTTTTTTCTTTTGAAGGCATCTTCAATTGGTGCGTACAAATTTCGCATTACTTACTGTTATATTATATCATATTTAATGATAATTGAGTCTTTTAATGCTTATTTATCAATGCTTTTAATGCTTAGCAGAAAAAGAAACGTTGCAAATTTCAAAATTTGAACTAGGCTTAGAAACCTTTATATCGATTACTTCGTGCTGTATATAAACGTTATTTTCGTTCAAGCGCTAGTTAGGGTCTGCGCTATAGAATACGCTGTTTATCCATAAAAAATTCCAATTATCAGAAAATCAAAATTTATGCTGAGCTATATTGGGAAGAGTCAAATGTATACGCACTCTAACTACTTCTTCATAGTGCTCTAATTCGGGTACTCGTCCAAACCGTTTTCATCGATGATGAATCAGAGGAACGAGTAGAGCGACACCAGTCCTCGTCAATTGCTGATGAAACTGCATCTATGACTACAGGTGAGGCTGGAAATGATGAAGACGAAGTTCTACCAGTCGACAAACACATACTCATACACAATAACAATAACAATAACAATCACACACACGCATGTGTATGCGCGTGTGCTCCGGTGTCTTTGTATCTGTGCCGCGTGTGTGCGCGTGGATGTGTGCGTTTTTGAATTTATGTATGTATGTATGTATGTATGCATGTATATATGTATGTATGTATGTATGTATGTATGTATGTATGTATGTATGTATGTATGTATGTATGCATGTATATATGTATGTATGTATGTATGTATGTATGTATGTATGTATGTATGTATGTATGTATGTATGTATGTATGTATGTATGTATGTATGTATGTATGTATGTATGTATGTATGTATGTATGTATGCATGCATGCATGCATGTATGCATGCATGTATGTACAATTGCACATAAAATTGAAAATATAAATAGTTGTAAATTAAAGTAATGTAATTATAATAATAATAAAATTAATAATGTCGTAAATAATTACTAATATCATCGCTAATATTTGATTGTATCTGTAATAAATAACTAACGACAGAAAGCCCTGGACTAGATTATCACTCGATCAGTAAGTAAGATAAGAGACGTAATCGGATGCGGCGGGTGAAACACCTTTAAATGGCGCATTGCGTAACATATATAGATGAAAACGAGACTCAGTTGTTAACTTTGAAAGAGCATATGACATGTTACATGTACCTACCCTTTTAAATAAAATTCAGAATTTGGGAATAGTGGGTAATACATTTAACTTGATTGAAAACTTTCTTTCAAATAGAACTTTCCAGGTGAAAGTTGGGGCAGAACTTTCTGATAAATGTATACAACAGAATGGTACACCCCAGGGTTCGGTAATATCTCCTATTTTATTCTTGCTAATGATAAATGATATTGCTGCAGGTGTGGATGGTGTAGAGATGTCACTGTTTGCTGATGATAGTGCTATTTACTTAGGACATAGAAATGTTAAAATATTACAAAATAAAATTCAATTATCGATCAATTTAATACAAAATTGGTGTAATAAAAATGGTTTTAAAATATCTATTAATAAAACCACTGGAGTCCTTTTCTCCAAAAGAAATAATTTGTCAAGGATTACTATTAAAATTGATAAAGAACAAATTAAAATGGAAAATGAGGTCAAATTCTTGGGAGTAATTTTTGACAGCAAATTGAGTTGGAAAGCACATATTGATTATATAATTGAAAAATGCAAAAAGAGGTTAAATCTCATAAGAGCCATCAGTGGTTATGGTTGGGGAGCTTGTAAGAAAACTCTCCTAACCATATACAGGGCATTAATTAGGTCTATTTTGGATTATGGTGACGTTGCTTATTCTTCTGCTTGTAAATCGCACCTAGATAAACTCTCTTGTATCCAAACTGAGGCACTTAGATTATGTTGTGGAGCCCCTAAGGGTACTGCAGCTGCAGCACTTCAAAATGAATGTGGAGAGTTGCCTCTTCATTTAAGACGACTCCAAAATTCAATAAAATGTGGGACTAAAATTTTGGGTAATAAATTTCACATAAATACAGCAACAATGGAGAACCACTGGACAAATGTTTTTAGGACACCTGAGAGTAGGGAGCATTCCATTTATACTCGTACTTCTGAATTCTTTTCTTCACTTAATACATCTATTATTGGCCCTTCTTTCCCTTCTGAACCTCCTTGGTGTAACAAACAAGTAGAGGTTGACTTAACACTGAGTAAGTTAATAAATAAGAAAATTGATCATCCAGAATTTTTAAAGCAATCTGCTTTAGAATTAGTTTCTAAGTACGACTCTTATGTACATATCTATACTGATGGGTCAAAGGTAGATCATAGTGTTTCTGCTGCCTTTACAGTACCAAGTTTAAATATAGATAAAAAATTTAGATTATGTAATAACTCCAGTATTTATGCAGCAGAGTTGACTGCAATTATAGAAACTGTAAAATGGATTTTAAACTCCGAATGTTATAAGAATTGTCAATTTGCATTGTTTTCTGATTCATTGAGTGTTCTTACGTCAATTAAGGAGTCTTATTCTCAGTCTAGACCTAATTTATTGAATGAACTATTGTCTCTGATTAACAAACTAAATTCCAATCAGATAAGATTTATTTGGATCCCAAGTCACATTGACCTGACGGGTAATGATCGAGCAGATACTTTGGCTAAAGAAGCCCTGAGTATTGATCATATTAATTCTACTAATTATCTTGAACTTTCAGAAATTTTTACTTTAATGAAACTGTATATAGTAAATAAATGGCAATTAGAATATACTAACGATAACAGAGGACATTTTTATAAATCTATATGTCCAATTGTAAGTACAGATATTAAATATTTGGAACCTTATAGACATAAAGAAGTCCAAATTTCTAGACTACGTCTGGGAGTGGCGAATACTAATCAAAGGTTGTTTATCATAAAACGACATTCTAGTGGTTTATGTGATACCTGTCAGGTCAAGGAGACTATTCACCACCTCCTACTTGAATGTAAAAACGAAGATATATCGAAGTTGTTGCGAGATAAATGTCAACTGTATAAAAGGGACATTTCTATTTCAACCCTTTTGACAATAAATGTATTACAAAACGAAGTGTATAGGGTAGTTAAACAAATTACTAAAGGTCAAATTTTGTAATGATGCTCTTGTGTATTAACCTTAGTTATATCCGTTACATATTGGTTATTTGAGAACCTATATAACCGTTTCTTTTCAATTGCAAGTATATAATGAGAGTGTGATGCTAGTAAATTACATATATAATACATTGATTAATGAGTATCTATATTACAACCATCCAACATTTGGTTCTTGGATGTCGCATATGGTTTGATTTGGTTTATGTATTGGAGTAAAATCAATATTATATTATATAGTGCTGTATTATTGTGTTGCAATAAAGGAAATATACATGTAATTGTAACTTGAATGCATTGAAATCAAACTTGAGACAATTATGCTCATATATGCTTTGTTAATTAATAAAACTTATAGTTGAATGTGTTAGATACCTGAACAATTTCTTTAAAAAAGGAACTTGGTATAATCATATGTTTCATTTAATGTGCATGATGTATGTGAAATTTATTACTATTTCATACATGATATGATTGTAGTGGCAGATATTGAACTGAGGAATAAGAAATAATCAATTAAACATTTCAAAGATAAAATAAGAATATAATGTAATTATTATAATTATATGTACTGTGCATCTGAAGTTGTTTAAATATTTCTTGCGAGTGACAATAGTTGGGAAGTACTGTTTGATTTGTATCAAAACAGTTTAGAGCTATGTGTTTTATGGATAGCATTAGATATATTGCTTTAAATGATGTGACAATATTGATATTGTAAGCTTATGTTTGACACCTTTAAATGGTGTCTTTCGGACAGTATAAGTTTATCGTTTTCTGTAAACTGTATTTCTAAATTGTCGTCAACGGCCTTTGGTGTCATAAGACGACGTTAAACTGTGGAATAATAAAAGTTGTTAGCTATGTGCATTGTTTAATCGAGCAATGGAACTATATTAGCCCACTATGTAGTTTAATATGCATGCTGTTGTGCAATTGTTAATTGAAGGGCTTGCAGCAATAACCAGGTATGTCGGATTTTTTGAGTTTTGGGAAAATGGCTTCAAAGATTTGACACTTCAAACTGTTGTATCTAAGCCATTTTACGAGATATCGACAAGCTGTTTGAAACACCGTCTGAGTTGTTATTGTCTTTCACGAAATTGTTACATAATTCAATGCAAAAGATAACTTTAATGTTTTTTTCACGACATTTTGCTTCATACCTGGTTATTGACACTCAATAACCCAACATCGCCTGCTGGTAGTCGACATACCTTATTCTTGCACCAAATTGTGACTAGCACACAGTACAAATTAATCGTGCAATAAAAAGGTAAGTCATCATAGCTACATTACAGTAAGGAAAAAATAACGTTAAATCAGTGAATTGTAGAGTAAGTAACAGTCAATAACCGGGTATGTCAAATAATCTGATTATTGCACCGGTTTTAATACAAAGATTACTAGAAAAAACGACAATTTTTGTCATTATACCGGGTTATTGCACTGGAGTAATGCTGCCGGCTGCTAAATACCATATGTCGACAAACTTGTTTATCCAAAAGCCAATTCAAAAATAATCAGATTTGCACAAAATTTGCAGGGTATATAGAATACAATATTCCAAGCACGCTGGCATACTTTTTCACCCATAAACCAGGTATGTCGACATACCTGGTTATTGAGGCAAGCCCTTCAATTTACGATATAATATATGACGCGAATGACCGATGTTGCCGTCAGATGTCGTTAAGCCTAAGAATTGGAAAAATGGCAATTATCCCTCTTAAGATGAAGTTTACTATAAGGGTCTTATGCTCAGATACAAAGCACTTAGCATTATGTAGTGAAGCATGGGCGAGGTTTAAACACCTTTAAATCGTTTTTTCCCAATTTACATATTCCCAATATTTTTCAAATTTTTAGTTACATTCGACGTCAAAGAACCTTGTAACCATGCACACAATGTTTCTAAACTGTATACAATGGTATAATAATAAAAATGAGAAACGTACATCTTTAAAATCGCTTTTACTGAAGTAGGAAATGTGGGAGAGAAAGATTGCAGTTTTGCCCCGACTCTTTTTACTATTTCAGTCCAAACTGTAGGAAGGTATTAGAACAACAATTGACTCTAAGGCGAGATGTCTTTTGGAATATTCGAATTTGGCACTTCCGCGCACCTTACTATTCCAAAATCTAATACGATACATCGTCGGAGACTCACTTTCTCCTCGGCTGAAGAGTTAACCGACCGACTTTTAAAATAGATTCCATGCACTCACACAACTAAGAGTAGGCCTAGCAATGAGTGTTTCGCAACACTTTTCGCTGACAGCTCTGTTAACTTTCACACAACCTTATACAGAAGTTTTCACGAGGAAAGTAACAGCTGAAGAAAATAAGCTGCACGTCGACGTTACCTTACATAAAACCACTGGATTCGGAGCTATTGATTTGATGGTTAGTGTACTGCAATGTAAATGTAAGTCTTCGAAATTTATCAGCGCCACACAAAAGTCGCGTCAGAGCAGTGTTTAATCTAGAATGTCCCCCCCCCAGGATTCATGTTCCCCCCCCCCCAGAGGCCAGCAATATTATAATGTGGACACCTTTTGGGAAGGTAAATTCCCCTCCCCCCAGGATAGAAGTTTGGCCCCCCGGAGAGAGAAGAATTCGTAAAAAAGGTCATCAAGCTTTTTGAGAGAGTAATTCCTATAGAAAGAGTGGTCAATGACTAAAAAAAGGTCATCAACTTTTCTGGGAGTTGAAATATAAAACAAGTGTGAAACTTTTTCAAGATGGAAGAAATTTCCCAAAAAGTCATGTGTAAATTCGTAAGTCCCCCCAGAAATCTAGTTTCCCCTCCCAGAAGAGGGGGACTAGATTAAACACTGGCGTCAGAGGACTAGCTTATATACCGGGGCTGTATCAAATCAAGTCTGCAATAGCCAGGCTGCCTTGTCCGTTCCGGTGCCAGGTCAGAGTCCGGGGAGGTCAAGCCGATCGAGGAGACAGCATGGTGCTACGTTGGTAATCGGTGAAAATGGTGATTGTGTGGTGACTTAACGACGCAGTGTCAACGATGGTGATTAGTGTCGCCTTCCTTCGTTATTCATGCTTGGGACTGGCACCCCCAGTGTCACTACACAGATTGTGGCGGAGTTCAAGCCAGGATTATTTATTATCGCTAAAGTGTAGCGACATCTTATGGTTGCTATGTTCGTTGACGTCTTTAAGCAGATATTCAAAGGCACGAATAGATATTTTACTCAAAATTCAATTCGTATTTCTACAGATGTCTTTAAACGGTTCTAGGACGTTTGGTCAACGGACGATTGGTCAACGGACGATTGGTCACGGACGATTGATCAACGGACGATTGGTCAAGCGGACTGTTCGTCAAGGGGACTGTTGATCAAGGGTTCTTTCGTCAAGAGGACGGTTGATCAGAAAGTTTAATTTTAGATATTGGAGACGCTTTTAAAATATGTCACTTCTCTTATCAGTACAAACAACTGCACTTGCACAGATATACGATGACCCTTTGAAATCGACGACCACTAATTATTATCCCTAGACAGACTAACCGCGGAATCCAATCGCTGCTCATGTGCAGTCATCCAACGATGTGGTCCAACGATGTGGTTGTTGATCGAAGGGCTGGAGAAAGCAGAAGGGGGCGTTCTCGCAAGGCGCAACTGAATTCCAGGAAATTGGTACCAAGAAATACCGTGACTTGGTCGGAAAAGTCAGACGTGCTGTTGGGGGATATGGAAGAGCGAACGTGCTAATATATATATATATATATATATATATATATATATATATTCAATTCAATTCAATTCAATAAATCTTTATTGGTACTCATGACAATCTTTAACCAAGTTATTAACATCAGCCAAATGTATTATGTCTAGTATAGCATTGTTTTACTGTTCGACAAAATCAAGAGTAAGAACATTTGTTAAAATTAAGAGTGTGTGGCTTGTGGTATATTATGCATATCCCGTTGTCTTAATTACCAAAGGGTAACCCTAAAGGGATGGAAGTCCCGCTAAACCAGGGATGCCCTATTATTTAATTTACTTTTTACAATGATGGCAGCTAAGATGATCCATTGACGGATTCAACATCTCTTAAGAAGTGCATTTGATTAAGTACTCAGTTAGGTCTTAACTAAACTTAATTATGAATTATGAAAGAACAACAAGAAATGGAAAAATGGAGAAACAAAAACAAAAATGAACCCAAAAAGAAAGAACTAAGTAAAAGAAGCCTACCAAAGCAGGCTACAGTAAGTCCCTACTGAGACTCTAGTCAATCGCCTAGAGTAACAACAAATAACTTGAACCAAGTTACCACCCCAACAGCAATGTAATATGGAAACCATATGGGCTTCATATGGGATGCCATATGTCAGGGATCTCTAGATTCATCTGGTTTGCACCCGACAGCCCATATTGAATGCATATGTGCAAGCCATCTGGGCTTTAAATGGTATGCATATGGTATCTATATGGCACCACGTCATCTAAACCATATGTATGCAATATAGATACCAGATCTTTACCAATCTGCATTCTATATAGAATCTATATTGTTTCTATATGTAACCAGCTGATCTATGCCATATGTTTACCATATAGATACAAGATCCTTACCAATCTGCATTCTATATAGAATCCATATTGTTTCTACATGTAACTATCTGATCTACAAAGTATGTATGCCATATGCGATCCAATATGGCAGGGATCCCTAGATTCATCTGGTTTGCACCCGACAGCCCATATTGAATGCATATGTCCAAGCCATCTGGCCTTCAAATGGTATCCATACGTCATACATATGGCACAAGATGATCTATGCCATATGTTTACCACATAGATACAAGATCCTTTGCCAATCTGCATTCTATATAGAATCCATATTGTTTCTATATGTAGCTAGCTGGTCTATGCCATATCTATACAATATAGATACCAGATCCTTTACCAATCCGCATACTATATAGAATCTATATTGTTTCTATATGTAACTAGCTGATCTACAACGTATGTATGCCATATGCGATCCAATATGGCAGGGATCCCTAGATTCATCTGGTTTGCACCCGACAGCCCATATTGAATGCATATGTCCAAGCCATCTGGGCTTCAAATGGTATCCATATGTCATGCATATGGCACCAGGTGATCTATGCCATATGTTTACCATATAGATACCAGATCCTTTACCAATCTGCATACTATATAGAATCTATATTGTTTCTATATGTAACTAGCTGATCTATGCCATATGTATTCAATATAGATACCAGATCCTTTACCAATCTGCATACTATATATAATCTATATCGTTTCTATATGTAACTAGCTGATCTATGCCATATGTATTCAATATAGATACCAGATCCTTTACCAATCTGCATACTATATAGAATCTATAAAGTTTCTATATGTAACTAGGTGGTTTACACCATATGTTTGCTATATAGATACCAGATGATGTACCAATCTGCATGCCATATGCAATATATATATAGTTCCTATATATAACTAGCTTATCTACACCACATGTATACTATACAGATACCAAATGGTTTAGCAATCTGCATGCTAAACAGTAAACCATCTGTGGTCTATATAGCATCCATATGCATGCATCTTCTGTAAGTAATCAGGACATCTACAACATATGCACAACATATAAAACACATGTAGTCTGCTTATGTAGTTTCCATTTTGAATAAACTTTATTTCACCACATATGAGCAACACAAAATAACACCCTCTATACAAAGGAGAAATAACAGAAAAATATACACATCAGTGATAAAAAATAAGCAGCTCAACTACCTGATAAGCAAATGCCTTTCATAAACATTTATCCTTAAGTCACCAATGTCAAAATTTTTCAATATATCATAGATTTCACAAAGTATCTTTTGTTGTTGTACAAATAATGCTTGTAGTTCATTTAGTAGTTTTAGTACTGTAGATTAACGGTTCCACAACAAATGGTTCATGGACAAATGGTTCATGGACAAATGGTTCACAATCTTCCAGCTTCTAGGTTGTGTTTTGTTTACACTGGACTACGAAAAAGCATTTGAGCTCTATTTTCATCAAACTAGAAGCTGGATGAGCGATGAAAATATAGCTCAAACTAGCAGCTGGATGAGCGATGATGAAAATAGAGCTCAAACTAGAAGCCTGATTCTCGATGAAAATATAGCTCAAACTAGAGGCTGGATGATCGTGAACCATTTGTCTGGAACCATTTCTCATGACACCATTAACTTGGACAATACTGCCTAACATCAAAGTCAGCCTGAAGCAGTAAACAACCAACATATATGAAAGCACCCATCAATCATTGTGTTATTTACTTTCAAAAACCTCCAAAATATTCTGTTCCATGCAGTTGTCAACCTTGCATACTTACTGATAGTAAATGAAATACATTCACATGTAAATACAAGTAGTGTCTCACAATGTGTTTTGAATAAATGCAACAGAACAATTTCATCCATGTGTCGTTTAAAAAGCTATTATTATCAGACTTGTAAAATTTTCAAATTATTTCACTTAGGCTCAGTTTAAACCACTGGCGTAAACTTGTCCAAAATATTGGGGGCATTTCGTTATTCATTCTACACTTTTTGCATTAAATGTACAGTCCATCTCAATTATTTGGGGAACGCGCCACGGCTGCCCTCCCAGAGTCTACGCCTATGGTTTAAACTGTCTCCTGCAGTCAAAATGACATTTGCACATCAACTGTCACAGTATAATTGCTAAGTATTTTGCTTTTCAACACATGGCAAACTCAAACACTAATGGCAAACGCATACACAAATATTTATGGGCACCAACTATCCTGAGCACCACAGATTTTGTTATACCGAACTTCATATCCATATAAGATACTCTAATTCACAAGTAACAATTATTTTCTACATAGAAGTCATTCTATCTATCAGATTAACAGTGTAATCCACAAAAACAACAAATAGGATAGGGATAACACCCCTCCTTGTCTGACACTGCAAACTAATTTGAATATTCTAGAAAATACACAATTCCATCCTACAGCTGCAACCATCTACTACACCAGTGTATCAAACTTATCAAAAATCTGTGTGGAATATTCTTCATCATTACTTTCAAACACAAACATTTTGATTTACTCAACAGTAGACCTCAAGTTCTGTATAAATTGCTCTATCGCAACCAGTTTTCTTCATGAATCCAGACTGAAGGCCAGAAGAACACAGATAACAGCTATACAGCTCAAAAAGACACACCTCAAACTTCGCAATATTTCCACTAAGTGTTATATCACAGTAGCTGAGCTACAAGACAGATCACATCTTTAGTTTTCACAGGAGGAATTATTACGCCTCAACCAAAATCATTGGTACATATCCATAATGCACTCTGCTGCAAATAGTAATGTTAGCAAAGACCTAACTGTATTGGGTGAGTACAGAACAGTTGTTCAGGTTCTCTGGCATGCCATCAAACCTGCAGCTTTACCGCATTTCAGTTCACATAAACATTTGATAAGGTTGAGATCTATAGCTCTGATGTCTTCTTGATCAGCCTAATATTTTATAAATTTATATACTCAAGTATGCACCCCACAAATTCATCACTCAATTTCTTAATTGTAAAATATAAAAATTGAGGTTATAAGAACACAATATGCAGAGAAGTATTACACCCCTTAATGCAAACAAATTAAAATACCAAACAATAAAATAAGTAACCAAGACATTCCAATTAATGATCACCAACTTAACAGTGCCCATCGAATTGTTGATCGGTTAATATCATATCAATACAGTTTTACAGCTATCAAAAACATAAGTTGATGAAGAGGTCATTAACGTCAACCGAAAAGAAGTCCGACTAACCGCCTCGTGACAAGAAATGACACAGACAAGAAAAGAACACATGTTCCCTCAAGATTGAATGCAATCCTGTGTCCAACATAAGAGTTTATTCTGGGGCATGTTCCTCAGAGTTACAGTGATATCCTAGCTGCAATCGATCATGCTGTCGTCAGACTAGGTTGATTTCTCTTTCTCTGTCATCAGAGTTTGTAAAGACTGCAGCACATTTAAGTCAGACTTCATTGTCCGTTACTGGCAAACTTCATGTTTTACGGCTCCTACAATGCAACAAAAAGTTAACACAAAATTAAAAACCAGATGCTTCACCCCAAAAAAGAAGTTAATTATTGACAATGATTGAGCACAGAGCACTTTTTCAGAAGAGTTGTAAGAATAATGTCAAGGAAACAGGTTTCATAGGTGAAGAAAAGATGAGTTCATTAAGAAATGAATACACAGCAGAATATGAATTTAACTTTTTCTGATGTTTATTAATTAATTCAATTACATTACACACGTATAATTAAATAAGTATGTATCAGACATAACTAAATATATATATACATATAATTGTAATTAGTAACTTCTACTGTGCCGGTGTCTTAAGCACAAAGCATCAACCGATGGCACATCAAACCAAGCCTAATATTATCAGGTCAATATCCAGAAGATCAGTCCATAAGACAGAGATACAGCCTATGATGGATAAGCAATTTGAAAGAGGTAAGTTTTAAGTTGAGAACGAAATGACACAAGGGGCTGGCTGGACAGAGTAAAAAGACACAGGGCAGAATTCTAAAAAATAGGTCCAGCAACCAAAAAACTCATTCACCAAAAACAGTTCTTCATTTTGGTATGACCCCACAAAGATAATGACCTCGCTGAATAATGAAAAGTCTGGAGAATAAGAACTGGTTCTAAGTATTGTTGCTGACCAGAATTTGTAAACCATGAGACCCAATTTGAAAATAATTCTTTGCTGAACAGGAAGCCAATGCAAAGATTTCAGCACATGGGTTATATGTTCAAAATTGGATGTATTAGTTATGACTCTAGCCAAAGAGTTCTTAAATCTCAGCAGCTTAGGCATGTTTCACCTATTGATACTAGTAAGAAGAGAGCTACAGTAATCTAGGCAACTGGCAACCAGAGATATCCTTGCAGACATGTCACGAATGAACGTATATGACGACTTACAAATACTGTTTACACGACCAGTGAAAGACATGGTAGAAATGAAAACAATGCCTAAGTTACAAGAAGCGTCTGCCAGCTTAACAAATTGAGTCACCCAGTTTCAATGACTAAAGCTGATCATATTTTTAAAGCTGCTGTGGAGTGCCCAGTAACAGAAGTTCATTTTTGATCAGTTAGAGTTTAGAGGCCACCACCCAAGACTTTAAGTTGCAAGACTTTAAGGACCATGACAGACAGTCAAATGAAAATGTAGATTTTAGTATCACCGGCATAGAAATGATAGCCCAGCGAATGATTTTCCAGCACTGTGCCAAGTGGTATGAAATGTAAACAAAAGAAGACCAAGCACAAAACCCGGTGGAACACCACATGCCAACAAAGTCCTAGATGAATAATTACCATTTAAATACACTGAGTCCATGGACTAAGGTAAGTAATAAACCAATTTAGTGCAGGACCAGATATCCCAAAGCAGTGCTTGAGACGATGAAGACGTAGCAAATGTAACCGACAAGTCATGTAGAACAAGTGCTGTTACCTTACCCCGTCCACTGAACATACGATGTCATTATGAAAAGTAAGCAGTGCAGATTCGTTGACTGAAACTTAGGATATGCAGTCTGAAAACGGGAGATGAGTTTGATGATAGATGAGTTTGCATGCATTCAAGGATTTTAAATGTAAAATTCAAGGTTGAGATTGGCCGGTAATTTGAGAGGCAAGAGAAGGTTTCTTAGCAGAGGATGAACTATGGCTGAGCAAATGCAGATGGAAGGCATCCCTCGTGCAAATTGATATTCAGTGTAATATATGTTACAGGACATATATTACAGACCCAGGACATCAGAGCACTCTTTAGAAACCAAGTAGGAATGGTGTCAAGACCGGTTTTGCTAGGCAGTTGGCAGAAAGTAGTCCATGATAGAAGGTGTAGAATTTGGATGGAAGAATTTGTCAATGAAAGAAACTGACCATTTTGTCTGAAAACAGGTCAAGAATTTACATATTCCTATACATATATATTACATGTATTATAAAACCTTATACATGTTTATGCATTTAACTGTTATATATATATATATATATATATATATATAATATGGATACATGTTTAGTTGTTTACACATACGTATGTCAAGAAATTAAATCCACATGATTATTTTACCCATATAAGAAGAGCAGTCCTTTAAGCTAGCCCTGAGGCAACCATAGCTATGAACTGTTGGCAACTTCATTTTTTTAGCCTCAACCAATCCTCTCCCTCACCGTCTCATTTTCCCACTGACCATGTGTGATCAGTGTTCTCATTATAGCCGAGTTGGCTAGGGGCACAGGTTGAACAGAAATCTTGAACTAAATGTCTGCCCTGACGGGGATTTGAAACCTCAACCTCTCGATTGGCAGTCTAGGACGCTAATCACTACACTATTGAGCACACTATATATAAATATGTGTGTATATATGCCAGTTTTTATGTGTATAAGTGTGTCAGCATTTGAATGAAAATCCATCATAAGATCCTTACAATAGCATGAATGCAGAATATCAGAAATGAGGAATTATACAGAAAAATCAGTCTGACCTAAAATCTCAAGCAAAGAGTTTTTTTGGATAAAGCTCATGCTGTTTGGACATATCTGCAGAATGAAGGGGCAGAAAAATTAAAACTTTGGTTTATGGAATAATGGAACGCACAAACACAAGAGGAAGACCTAACAGAGAATGGACAGATGACATTGAAGAATGGTGTGGAGCAAGTCTCCATGAGCTGGGTCACTTGGCACTGGACAGAAGGAGTGGAGAGATATCGTCAGGAGGGCATCAGACACCTATGGGCGCTGAGCCCATGGTTATTGATGATGATGATACGTATATAATTGTATATGCATACACAAATAAAAATAAATGTATATATATATATACATAATAAATACATACATATCAACATCTATTTCTGACATCAGAATTTAAAAAATCCACCAACATTTATTATTTTAACAAAGCAGAAACATAAAAAAATTATATACACATAGATAAGCAGAAATATGTAGTTATTCACCCAAGTCACAGAAAAATGTCATCAGGTTTAATACTATGGCAGCCTACAGACTTCTGAAACAGTTGGGGAATTTTCTGTATTTAATTTAATAAATCCTGTACTTGAAACTTTCAAATATTAAAAGTCCAACATAGTTTGAAGAGGCAGTCAATACCATCAATTACTGTTGGCCAGGCTTGATCAGTTCAGTCCATGAAGTAATTGTTCTCAAAACTTTATATGAAAAAAGTTTTTTTAAATGCAAACATACAGCATATGAACTGACAGGATTTTAAGGATACTCAGATAGGTTACCAGTCAACTTTTAGTCATTAGCTCATATGGTTTGGACATTTTGGCATTTCTCCTGTGGTGACCAGAATTAGATGGATAATTGTTAAAATTGAGCCAACAATATTCAAAACTTTACTGCTAAGCATAAGTTTTGTCAAAAAACTGCACGGTGACTTTGGTGAAAGTGATTGTTTCTTCTGCTAAATAGCAGCAACGCTTTTCTCGAGAAAACTATGTGAGCCAGTGTTTAGCGCATTGATTGCGCCTGCATCTAACACACCTGTTGAACACGTTTTTAGTTATAGATCAAATATGAGTGACAAGAAGCCAAGAAGCCACATCGTCAATATTTCTGTAGAGCAATTCTAAATAAGTGCATGTGACTTACGACATTGAAGATTTAGCCTCAGTTGTTAAATAATAAACATCTGCTTGCCTCGTGAGATGGTTACTGTGTTGGGACCTTCAGCAAGACCTTCGACCACAATTAGATATTAGATATGGCACTTAGTAAATGCATAATAATAATAATAATAATAATTGCCCAATAGTAGCTATACTCTGTCACAACCATGTGTGTATTATATATTTGCAGTGCCTGTGAAAGTTGTTGGAAAATAGAAGCCATTTTGTTAGAGCGCTTGCCAAGCAACACGAAGAGTATGCGTCCAAGGCTACAGAGATGGTGACTGTGTATGGACCTTCAGCAAGTCCTTCAATCACATTGCTCAGCGCCATCGACTGGTGCTTGATCACTAGATACGGCACTTAATAAATGGATAGTAATAATAATAATAATTCCTGAATATGAGCTATGCTCTATATTCTGAAACAGCCTCGTGTGTGTAGTTTAACCATGTTGTGTCTTAGCATTACCTTTATCCTTGGTCCAGGACTGGGAAAACCAAAAACACTGCAGCAGTTAACAAACATGGGCCCATGTCAGTTGCCAAACATGGCACATTGCAGGCCAATTCAGCACCCAACTGCCTTCTGCATTGTCTTCATATATACCTGCCATGCTACCATACATTTTTAATCAAAGAAATTTTACTCTAGTAATGTGATCCCACATAAAAGATAATAAAAATCTATTAAGATAAAAATTTCATTCATACACATATTTACATGGAAACAATATACATTGAAATAAATATACATTAAAACAACACAACATACATACATACATACATACATACATGAAGACACACAGACATAGTTACATTCAAACGTGCATACATGCACACATACATACAATACAGCTATAATTTGATAATGCTCTCCTTACGAAATTCTGAAGTGCACATTGAAGCCGGGTGACCATTAAAACACCGGAAGGGCCAAGTTTTCAGTTTAGAGTGAAAGACAGTCTCGCTACGAAAATTGCGAGCATGAATAGGTAGAGAGTTCTCGATGGAGGGAATGGCAACTGAGAATGAATGTGCCGGGCAAAGACAAGACATGTACGAGGAATAACAGGCTTTCCAGCAGATGCTGATCGAAAAAAGGATCGACCTTAAACAGAGTTGCTTGCAAGGTGTGACCATGAAAGATAAGTAAGGTGACAGATGATCTGCATGTGCTCTGTACATGAGGGATGCCAAAGGACTGTTGCAAGACTTCAAGTAGTATACAGTTATCCACACAGTCAAAAACAGCAGAGGAATGTTGAAAGTTGAAGTCGGTACACACACATACACATACATACATGGGTAATCAGGCATACTGAGTGCCTGTGTATATAAACAATATGGTTACCACTAACTGCTCCAACAGAGCGCTGCTACCTACCTGCCACATCTCATAATGTAAGTAAGTAAGTAATGAACACAAACTTTAATTGACTTCTTAAGAAACAGAACCAAATAAAGTAAGGAGTGCCTGAAAATGGTTACTGAGTGTTTCTTGGGAAGAGGAAGTGTAATTTGGCACTTGTGGTTGTTTTTGCGCAACATGTCCCACCGTTTCATGGCGCTAAACGACTGTAATAAAAGTTTGTGTTCGTTACTTAACAAGTTGCATTATGGGATGTGGCAGGTAGATAGCAGTGCTCTATTGGAACGAAGTCTGTGGCAACCATATTGTTTATATAAACACGCTTGGGCGACCGGCAAGATGAGTCCTACAAGACTTCTCCGGTAGCCTGCCACTGCAACTGTATATGTATTATTACTGTGTTTGTTTCATTTGGTGGCAAATAAATTACTTACTTACTTACTTACGCTCTCAGTCTGCATGATTACCCACACAGAACACTAAAAAATCACATGGAAACCTTACATTTAACTTATATGTATGTATGTATATTCATTTATTGAGTAAACTGGTTGTCATACCACAACCAGGAACAAAAAAGTTAAGAAAAGAAAGGGAAATGAACATTCAATCGGATCAACAAAGGGCAATGCTCAGGACTATTGTCTATAAAATATCTCGTAGTCAAGGACTTTTAGAGGGGCGTTTCTGCATGAACCCAGGTTAAGAAACGTTTTGTTCGGTCAGCAGTACAGCATGCTAACCACTATATTATCAAGAGCCCCCTGGCAAACTTGCGATATCGGGGTCCCTATCAAAAGTTATTGACTAACCAATTTCAATGGGACTATGTATTACAAGAGGTCACACCTTGACACTAATAATCCTACTTAAATGAAAGAAGGGTTTGCTCGTGCATCACTGAAACTAATAACACTAATCTAACGAAACTAACTAGTTAGCGCCAAAGACACTAATAAGGCTAGTTTTTGCCACAACGGTTCCAACTATTAAAACAGCTGTGTAAACTCTAAACATGCGACCCCAAACGTGACCGATTATACACTTGTATATATGCTCTGTCTGACGTCAATCATCTTTGATATGACGGCGTCGTTAAATAAACCTTACAAACCATCTAAACATGCACAGTTTTAAAACAGTCAAGTTTTAAAATAGTCCAGCTCTTTGTTTTACACCTTACTATAACATGAAACTGTTGGAGTTTAACAAGATTTGCAAGGATGAGTTGAGTGTTTTGCAATATTTGAAATACAAAAAATTCAGCATAGTGAGATTTGAATATTCAACTTGAACATTTCAGCTTTAAAGTTACCTTAAAATTTTTAACGAGTGTTATTAGCGTCATTGATGCAGGAAACATTTGTGTATAGATATTTGTTGTTAACTTGTTTAATTAAACTACGCCTGTTAGTGTTACGGTGAGTCCTCCTGGTATACATGTAGTCACCTTTCCAGGTTGCACAACTAGGGCCCCTATAGCACAAGTTTACCGAACCACCAATAGTAGTAGTAATAAAAATAATAATAATAATAATAATAATAATAATTGTATGTATGTATGTATGTATGTATGTATCAAAACACTTAATATAGCAACCTTTAAGTACCTCACAAAAGCAATATGGTAATAATAATATTCAATTTATAAACAAATATTAAGTGAAATTTGACATAGCAACAGACTGGAAATTCTACTTACAACTGAAAAACGTTGAAGGTATTCACAGTGTTTCACGGATATGCCACACTAAGCTCAAACAGAAAATCAATTCCAGTCACATGGCTACCGACATTGATAGCTACATGGCTATGTAGACGTTGATTGCAGATTCTGCAAATGCAATACAGAAAGTCACTGAGAGCACATTAAAAAGCACATAAATTTTAATGACTGCTCGACTTCTACCAGAAAATCCAAGTATAATCGCCAAGTAAAGTCTGAGGTGCGACCACTGGTTGATAATTCGAATAACTACCACGAGCAAGTCTGTTAAGCGCTATATGCTTATATTAATGGCAATATCTCGGTCAAAGCTGTGTTTTCATTACACAAATATGGTAATAAGTTATACGAATTTGGGATTTAAGATTACTTACTTGAATCATCAGAAGTTCGCGACATTTGTAATAGATCTAAACGTCCGCCATTTTTTCTAAAGGAGCCATAATGTCATGGCCTCGTGACCTCGTGACCATGCACGAACCAAGGGCGTAAGTTAGGATTCATACGCCACGCGGGAAAGTGTTGAAAATAATAGAGTCCCTGGCATTGCACAACTGATAAGGTGAAAGAATAAACTTTTGTAACAATTGGCCTTCACTTATTTACACTGATAACATTGCACAACAAATTTACTTAGTAACCTATAACTAATTTCCATTTTAAAGAATTTTCAGGCGTGGCCAGTTGTGACAGAATTATGCCTAAACAAACATCACAGAAATAATTGGTTATAATAGTTGATCCCCAATTAATGGCAACGGGTTATGTTTCAAGACATATTTACTTTATTTTAAAATAAATTAATTTTAACTTTGCGAATTTTATAATGGGCAGCAAATGACTTAGGTCAGTGGTGGAACTATTTTTTAGATAAGTAAGTAAGCATGCAAATCTGTAACACTTCATGTCAAAGTCTAAATATCTAAATACCCTGTTACAATATCCAGTTTATTTCTTAACCCAGCTGCTCTCGGCAATGGCCAAGCATTATTAGACTACGGCAACTCGCCCTTTCTAAACAAAGACATACCCAAATAAACCGTCCCAAGCTATTCAGCCCCGTGCTGTCATTAAACCCCGAAACATAACCAAATCACTTCTGTCCTGAAATCTCTCCAATTGCTTAAAATACCCGAACGAATAGAGTATAAACTGATATCACTCACCTACAATACCCCTCTGGTTTGGTACAAAGCAGCAATTATTGAAACTTGACTTCTCACTTCTCTCAGCTCACTTTCCGAACTTCTCAAACCCTACGAATGTCCGCGACCTCGGAATCAACTTAGACTGTTCTTTTGCTTAGACAGGCCTTTGCTTCTCATATCTCTCCTTACTTTCTCGCACTTGCTACTACCACTTGAGGAGACTGCGAGCTATCCGCGCCTCTCCTGGAGTTTTCATTACCATTATCCATTATCCCTATGGAACTCTTCCCTTGGTACTACGTGGGACCTACTTGTTCGGTTCTGTCTGTCTGTCGACTGTCTGTCTGTCTGTCTGTCTCTGTGTCTGTCTGTGTGTGTGTGTGTGTGTGTGTGTGTGTCTGTCTGTCTGTCTGTCTGTCTGTCTGTCTGTCTGTCTGTCTGTCTGTCTGTCTGTCTGTCTCTCTCTCTCTCTCTCTCTCTCTCTCTCTCTCTCTCTCTCTCTCTCTCTCTCTCTCTCTCTCTCTCTGCTATGTTTCCCTCGCGGTAACAGAAAAGACTCTAAACCACGATGTACAACAGTTCGTCGTTTAGTCTTTTCTGTTTCCGCGGTCACCTCATCACTAAAATTTGCGAATCGCTCCAAAGCCTCTCTGAAACAAACTCCTGCCAGTAGGCCCTACTTGAGTTCAAATGCGTGTGTGTACAGGATGCATGTACGTATGTATGTATGTATGTATGTATGTATGTATGTATGTATGTATGTATGTATGTATGTATGTATGTATGTATGTATGTATGTATGTATGTATGTAGGGCCTACGTATGTCTGTATGTATGCACGTGTGAATGTATGTGTATATGCATTAATGCATGTATGTATGTATGTATGTATGTATATATATGTATATATGTATGTAAGCGTGTATGAATGTTTGTATGTTTGCATGCACAGTATGTATGATTTTGGAATTTAATAAAGCGCATTCTGGGAATCTATAAATACGCGCTTCAGGTGCAA
Organism: Allolobophora icterica; assembly: GCA_963556255.1. NCBI lineage: Eukaryota > Metazoa > Annelida > Clitellata > Crassiclitellata > Lumbricidae > Allolobophora > Allolobophora icterica. The sequence continues at coordinate 8,652,043 of OY744603.1, read as the reverse complement.
CACGGCCTATTTTGTAATACTCTTTGTCTATTGACTGTAGGCCTACCGGTGTAAGGCAAGATCATACCAGAAACCTTGGGTATAAGGTGTGCTTGTGTAAGAGTGCGTGAGTGCGTGCGTGTATGTAGCCCGAAATGAGAGCATGCACCCCCACCCAGGCCAGCCAACCGGTCCGTGCTAGTTCCACCAGCGACCCAACTTCCCAAGGGACGATTTGAATTGGAGAGACGAAGTGAGTAGCATCGATGAATAAGCTGCGTGGTCTCCTTGACGTGGCTTTGTTGTCGCTTTGTTGGCGCTTTGAAATTTATAAATTACATTACATTACATTACCAATTTTCAATGTCAAATATTTAAGAAATTCTGAAGACTATCTCTGGCCACAAAATTTCGCGGGCCAGGTTTCTGTCTGGCCCTCTAGTCTAGATCATGTAAATGTAGGCCTACACGTTCTTATAGCGATCGTATGGCCTCGACCCTTCTCATTTTTCAATCAATTGATCGGGTGAGATCTTTCACCACCGCTGTCCGTTTGAATGGGCGCCACGCCATTTAAGGACCCTGTGTGCGGACCGTAAACCCTGCTAGCCCGAGATTTAAATCTCTGCAATAAGCCAAAATCGGGAGGCGAACCGCGATTCGCATGCTCTCTAACGCAGAGGCGCATGAGAGGCAGTCTAGTCTTAACGGTCTAACCAATGTTGTTATCTGGGCCTGCACCGTTTTATGAATTATTTGTGTGCCGCTCTTTGTAGTACTCTTTGTCTCTCTCTCTCTCTCTCTCTCTCATCTCTCTCTCTCTCTCTCTCTCATCTCTCTCTCTCTCTCTCTCTCTCTCTCTCTCTCTCCTCTCTCTCTCTCTCTCTCTCTCTCTCTCTCTCTCTCTCTCTCTCTCTCCTCTCTCTCTCTCTCTCTATATATATATATATATATATATATATATATATATATATATATATATATATATATATATATATATATATTATATATATATATATATATATATATATATATATATATATATATAGACGGCGCATCCCTAAAAATCTGGATACTGTTTCGTATCCATATGTCTTCCATGTCTGTTGACCTTACTTAGACTATATTTTGGCCATATAGCTTCCAGATAGACGGAGCATCCCTAAAAATCTGGATACTGTTTCGTATCCATATGTTTTCTATGTCTGCTGACCTTATTTAGACTATATTTTGGCCATATAGCTTCCAGATAGACGGCGCATCCCTAAAAATCTGGATACTGTTTCGTATCCATATGTCTTCCATGTCTGCTGACCTTATTGTTTTGCCATATAGCTTCCAGATAGACGGCGCATCCCTAAAAATCTGGATACTGTTTCGTATCCATATGTCTTCCATGTCTGCTGACCTTATTTTGGCCATATAGCTTCCAGATAGACGGAGCATCATTAAAAAAATTGGATACGGCTTCGTATCCATATGTCTTCTATGTCTGCTGACCTTATTTAGACCATATTTTGGCCATATAGCTTCCAGATAGACGGCGCATCCCTAAAAATCTGGATACTGTTTCGTATCCATATGTCTTCTATGTCTGCTGACCTTATTTAGACTATATTTTGGCCATATAGCTTCCAGATAGACGGCGCATACCTAAAAATCTGGATACTGTTTCGTATCCATATGTCTTCCATGTCTGCTGACCTTATTTTTTTGCCATATAGCTTCCAGATAGACGGAGCATCCCTAAAAATCTGGATACTGTGTCGTATCCATATGTCTTCTATGTCTGCTGACCTTATTGAGACCATATTTTGGCCATATAGCTTCCAGATAGACAGCGCATCCCTAAAAATCTGGATACTGTTTCGTATCCATATGTCTTCCATGTCTGCTGACCTTATTGAGACCATATTTTGGCCATATAGCTTCCAGATAGACAGCGCATCCCTAAAAATCTGGATACTGTTTCGTATCCATATGTCTTTTAAGTCTGCTGACCTTATTTAGACCATATTTTGGCCATATAGCTTCCAGATAGACGGAGCATCCCTAAAAATCTGGATACTGTATCGTATCCATATGTCTTCTATGTCTGCTGACCTTATTTAGACCATATTTTGGCCATATAGCTTCCAGATAGACCTAGCATCCCTAAAAATCTGGATACTGTTTCGTATCCATATGTCTTCCATGTCTGCTGACCTTATTTTGGCCATATAGCTTCCAGATAGACGGAGCATCCCTAAAAATCTGGATACTGTGTCGTATCCATATGTCTTCTATGTCTGCTGACCATATTTAGACTACATTTTTGGCCATATAGCTTCCAGATAGACGGCGCATCCCTAAAAATCTGGATACTGTTTCGTATCCATATGTTTTCTATGTCTGCTGACCTTATTTAGACCATATTTTGGCCATATAGCTTCCAGACAGACGGCGCATCCCTAAAAATCTGGATACTGTTTCGTATCCATATGTCTTCTATGTCTGCTGACCTTATTGAGACCATATTTTGGCCATATAGCTTCCAGATAGACAGCGCATCCCTAAAAATCTGGATACTGTTTCGTATCCATATGTCTTCTATGTCTGCTGACCTTATTTAGACCATATTTTGGCCATATAGCTTCCAGATAGACGGAGCATCCCTAAAAATCTGGATACTGTATCGTATCCATATGTCTTCTATGTCTGCTGACCTTATTTAGACCATATTTTGGCCATATAGCTTCCAGATAGACGGAGCATCCCTAAAAATCTGGATACTGTATCGTATCCATATGTCTTCCATGTCTGTTGACCTTACTTAGACTATATTTTGGCCATATAGCTTCCAGATAGACGGAGCATCCCTAAAAATCTGGATACTGTTTCGTATCCATATGTTTTCTATGTCTGCTGACCTTATTTAGACTATATTTTGGCCATATAGCTTCCAGATAGACGGCGCATCCCTAAAAATCTGGATACTGTTTCGTATCCATATGTCTTCCATGTCTGCTGACCTTATTGTTTTGCCATATAGCTTCCAGATAGACGGCGCATCCCTAAAAATCTGGATACTGTTTCGTATCCATATGTCTTCCATGTCTGCTGACCTTATTTTGGCCATATAGCTTCCAGATAGACGGAGCATCATTAAAAAAATTGGATACGGCTTCGTATCCATATGTCTTCTATGTCTGCTGACCTTATTTAGACCATATTTTGGCCATATAGCTTCCAGATAGACGGCGCATCCCTAAAAATCTGGATACTGTTTCGTATCCATATGTCTTCTATGTCTGCTGACCTTATTTAGACTATATTTTGGCCATATAGCTTCCAGATAGACGGCGCATACCTAAAAATCTGGATACTGTTTCGTATCCATATGTCTTCCATGTCTGCTGACCTTATTTTTTTGCCATATAGCTTCCAGATAGACGGAGCATCCCTAAAAATCTGGATACTGTGTCGTATCCATATGTCTTCTATGTCTGCTGACCTTATTGAGACCATATTTTGGCCATATAGCTTCCAGATAGACAGCGCATCCCTAAAAATCTGGATACTGTTTCGTATCCATATGTCTTCCATGTCTGCTGACCTTATTGAGACCATATTTTGGCCATATAGCTTCCAGATAGACAGCGCATCCCTAAAAATCTGGATACTGTTTCGTATCCATATGTCTTTTAAGTCTGCTGACCTTATTTAGACCATATTTTGGCCATATAGCTTCCAGATAGACGGAGCATCCCTAAAAATCTGGATACTGTATCGTATCCATATGTCTTCTATGTCTGCTGACCTTATTTAGACCATATTTTGGCCATATAGCTTCCAGATAGACCTAGCATCCCTAAAAATCTGGATACTGTTTCGTATCCATATGTCTTCCATGTCTGCTGACCTTATTTTGGCCATATAGCTTCCAGATAGACGGAGCATCCCTAAAAATCTGGATACTGTGTCGTATCCATATGTCTTCTATGTCTGCTGACCATATTTAGACTACATTTTTGGCCATATAGCTTCCAGATAGACGGCGCATCCCTAAAAATCTGGATACTGTTTCGTATCCATATGTTTTCTATGTCTGCTGACCTTATTTAGACCATATTTTGGCCATATAGCTTCCAGATAGACGGCGCATCCCTAAAAATCTGGATACTGTTTCGTATCCATATGTCTTCTATGTCTGCTGACCTTATTGAGACCATATTTTGGCCATATAGCTTCCAGATAGACAGCGCATCCCTAAAAATCTGGATACTGTTTCGTATCCATATGTCTTCTATGTCTGCTGACCTTATTTAGACCATATTTTGGCCATATAGCTTCCAGATAGACGGAGCATCCCTAAAAATCTGGATACTGTATCGTATCCATATGTCTTCTATGTCTGCTGACCTTATTTAGACCATATTTTGGCCATATAGCTTCCAGATAGACGGCGCATCCCTAAAAATCTGGATACTGTATCGTATCCATATGTCTTCCATGTCTGCTGACCTTATTGAGACAATATTTTGGCCATATAGCTTCCAGATAGACGGCGCATTCCTAAAAATCTGGATACTGTTTCGTATCCATATGTCTTCCATGTCTGCTGACCTTATTTTGGCCATATAGCTTCCAGATAGACGGAGCATCCCTAAAAATCTGGATACTGTGTCGTATCCATATGTCTTCTATGTCTGCTGACCATATTTAGACTATATTTTGGCCATATAGCTTCCAGATAGACGGCGCATCCCTAAAAATCTGGATACTGTTTCGTATCCATATGTCTTCCATGTCTGCTGACCTTATTTTGGCCATATAGCTTCCAGATAGACGGCGCATCCCTAAAAAACTGGATACTGTTTCGTATCCATATGTCTTCCATGTCTGCTGACCTTATTTAGACCATATTTTGGCCATATAGCTTCCAGATAGACGGAGCATCCCTAAAAATCTGGATACTGTTTCGTATCCATATGTCTTCCATGTCTGCTGACCTTATTTTTTTGCCATATAGCTTCCAGATAGACGGCGCATCCCTAAAAATCTGGATACTGTTTCGTATCCATATGTCTTCCATGTCTGCTGACCTTATTTTGGCCATATAGCTTCCAGATAGACGGAGCATCATTAAAAAAATTGGATACGGCTTCGTATCCATATGTCTTCTATGTCTGCTGACCTTATTTAGACCATATTTTGGTCATATAGCTTCCAGATAGACGGCGCATCCCTAAAAATCTGGATACTGTTTCGTATCCATATGTCTTCTATGTCTGCTGACCTTATTTAGACTATATTTTGGCCATATAGCTTCCAGATAGACGGAGCATCCCTAAAAATCTGGATACTGTATCGTATCCATATGTCTTCTATGTCTGCTGACCTTATTTAGACCATATTTTGGCCATATAGCTTCCAGATAGACGGAGCATCCCTAAAAATCTGGATACTGTATCGTATCCATATGTCTTCCATGTCTGCTGACCTTATTTAGACCATATTTTGGCCATATAGCTTCCAGATAGACGGAGCATCCCTAAAAATCTGGATACTGTATCGTATCCATATGTCTTCCATGTCTGCTGACCATATTTAGACTATATTTTGGCCATATAGCTTCCAGATAGACGGCGCATCCCTAAAATCTGGATACTGTTTCGTATCCATATGTCTTCCATGTCTGCTGACCTTATTTTGGCCATATAGCTTCCAGATAGACGGCGCATCCCTAAAAAACTGGATAATGTTTCGTATCCATATGTCTTCCATGTCTGCTGACCTTATTTAGACCATATTTTGGCCATATAGCTTCCAGATAGACGGAGCATCCCTAAAAATCTGGATACTGTTTCGTATCCATATGTCTTCTATGTCTGCTGACCTTATTGAGACCATATTTTGGCCATATAGCTTCCAGATAGACGGAGCATCCCTAAAAATCTGGATACTGTTTCGTATCCATATGTTTTCTATGTCTGCTGACCTTATTTAGACCATATTTTGGCCATATAGCTTCCAGATAGACGGCGCATCCCTAAAAATCTGGCTACCGTATCTTTTCCATATGTCTTCCATGTCTGCTGACCTTATTTAGACCATATTTTAGCCATATAGCTTCCAGATGGACGGCGCATCCCTAAAAATCTGGATACTGTATCGTATCCATATGTCTTCTATGTCTGCTGACCTTATTTAGACCATATTTTGGCCATATAGCTTCCAGATAGACGGCGCATCCCTAAAAATCGGGCTACTGTATCTTTTCCATATGTCTTCCATGTCTGTTGACCTTATTTAGACCATATTTTGGCCATATCAGATCCATACTTTGGGTGTAATCGTTATTGTTATCTCGAGATTTCAACAGCACCCAAAATAGAAAGTCGCGGGAACCACCTTATTCAGAGGCGCTCAGTCAAATCATAATTCATAGGCGAGGAGGGTGACATCGGCTCCAGGTCAAGAGGGGAACGGGGTCAATCAGACAGACAGATAGTTTAGGGATGCGCGGTCCATCTGGAGTGGAATCTATTTGGGCAAAATATTGTCTAAATAAGGTCAGCAGACATGGAAGACATATGGATACGATACAGTATCCAGATAATTTAGGGATGCGCCGTCTACCTGTAATCTATATGGCCAAAATATTGTCTAAATAAGGTCAGCAGACATGGAAGACATACGGATAACATTACTGAAGCTATCTGCATGCACGTATGTGTTGGGTGGGAGGTGTTTAGGGTTGAAACGGCGAGGGAGGTAAGGGGAAGAGGAGAAATCGGGATAGGAGTTGCAGGTCTACACTGAATACGCGTGGCAGTTGCGCATGGCCAACATCCTAACAAATTATTTATTTGTGTATCTCTATATTGTAATACGCTTTGTTTATATATACCGGGGTATGTATATTTGTATGTATGTATGCTTGTATATATGTATGTATGTATGTACGCACGTGCATATATGTACGAACGAACGTACGTATATATGTATGTATGTATGTATGTATGTATGTATGTATGTATGTATGTATGTATGTATGTATGTATGTATGTATGTATGTATGTATGCAGTATGTATGTATGTATGCATGCTTGATGTTGGCACGCACGTATGTGTTGGGCTCCGACAGGTGCGCCTTGTACTATCTACCACCACAGCAATTGAAGACCGAAGTCTCCATTGTCCTAAATTATATCCTTCCCGCTACACACACACACACATATAGGGCCTATATGTATTTATGTATGTACGAATGTATGTATGTACGTACGTATGTATGTATGTATGTATGTACATACGTATGTATGTATGTAGGCCCCTATGTATGTATGCAGCAATAGCACACAGGTTCACGAGACCTGATATTCCGATGTATGTACAATGTAGATTTTATATGGTCTAGAAGTAGCATATGCTATATTGCTTTGTCATATGCATGACATATACAGCCCATATGGGCAAAATCGATGTATTTTTTAGATATGTATACCATATAACCATGCTGTTGGGGCAAGGAGTAGGGCCTATACGATGAGCGATACGAGACTCTTATACTTGACCCCATTGTGACCTAGACCAAGTTTACTCAAGTCGATTCAGGGAGTATATGCTGCAGGTTAATTATAATTATTCATTGATTAAATATTTTTTTAGGCTCTTTTTAAAGATAAACTTACTTTTAGCATCTCGAACTTCTAATGGCATCGAGTTCCAAATTTGTGGACCATTTGATTTAATGCTGAATTTTCTCAAGTTTGTTCTTGTTTTAATGGGTCGGTAGAGTGCAGCACCTCTAGTGTAGTGTTCATGTACTGCTGAGTTTAAAGTGAAATAGCCCTCAAAAGAGTCTGGTAGGAGATTATGACTATAGGAATAAAGCAGTTCGGCAATTTGGAAGGTGTTAATCTGTTTAAGATTCAGAAGCTTAAGATTTTTAAATATAGGTTTAGAGTGATCATTTCGACCTGCCCCCTCTATCATTCGAATTGCTCTTTTCTGCAGCAGAAATAACTTCGTAAGATGAGATTCATAAGTTGAGGCCCATAGTAAGTTACAATAGCTAAGATAAGGAAGGATCAGGGTATTGTAAAGACTCAGTCTGATAGTTTTAGGAAGGATTTTTGCTACTCTCGAAATTATTCCAATATTTTTTGCTATTTTTAAGGAGACGTAATTAATATGGGTTTTCCAAGTAAGATGCTGGTCTATGAAGACGCCCAGAAACTATATATATATATATATATATATATATATATATATATATATATATATATATATATATATATATATATATATATATATATATATATATATATATATATATATATATATATATATATATATATATATATATATATGACATTTGTCTCACAATTAGGTACCTTCGTGTTTTAACTGTTTGACTACATTTGATATAAAAACTACTACATTAAAGTGTATTATTTTGAGGAATAACAATGCCTATCTATTTCATAATTTATTTTCAATGATTGACGATTTTTTGATCAACCGTCCTCGTGACGAAAGAACCCTTGATCAACAGTCCCCTTGACGAACAGTCCGCTTGACCAATCGTCCTTTGACCAATCGTCCGTGATCAACCGTCCGTTGACCAACCGTCCTTTGACCAAACGTCCGCATACCCTTTAAACACAATTGCAGAAGCAATATTTTCATGAAACCTTTCTACTGAATCAAAATGAAAACCAACTTTAGCTACATGCACTTTTTAAAAGAACAATGACAACCTTTTAAAGCTACGTGTATGGTTTCATGTGTATGCTGCTTGTGCAGTTGTTAAATTACAATGCTATCGTGTGATGTCGTTAAACTGAAGAATATGAAAAATCGCTAGGTTGAAATTATATCTCCTAAGTGAGAACGAACGCGGTATTTTCCTACACTTGTTCGACCGGTAGCTCTACCTGTTACCGCAAATTAGACAACTGTATAGTTTGAAAGAGTAATAGCAATATGTTGCTGGTATTCTCTCCTCTTCAGCCTTAATCAATGCTAGCTTAATCCAGGGTTCCGGCTTCGGACCCGTCGTCTACTCGCCTTTGCTAGCAACGCGTCCGACCTTCATCCGATTAACCCGACCAATCTTATGCTAAAAATGCAGACGACACTTATCTTGTCATCTCAGCTTAAATGGCTCACACCATCCAGGAAGAACTTGATCATGTCGCTCAGTAATCTCCTGCTTAACCGTCAAAAGTCGAAGAAAATGATCTTTACTTGTCGCTGGGGCTAGGATGACCATCATCCAGTGTGTACTCTAGACACCTTGGGGGGGGGGGGGAATTTCCCCCAGGATTTAAGTTTCCCCCCAGAGGCAAGGGATATTAGAATGCAGAGATCTTTATGGGAGGAAAATCCCCCCCCAGGATACATGTATTTTCCCCCCGAGAGGTGAGTACTGAGTAATTCCTATAGAAAAAGTGTTATAAGTCTGACGAATGACTAAAAAAAGAAGGTCATCAACTTTTTTTGAAGATGAAAAGTCTGAAACTCTTTGAAGATGGATGAAATGACCCCAAAATCTTGTGTAAATTCGTTGGTCCCCCAGAAACCTTGTTTCCCCTCCCAGAACAGGGGGACTAGATTAAACACTGTAGAGAAATCCACCATTACCCGATGTCACTCGAGTCTCCTCTATGAACATACTTGGCGTCAACGTAACAAACGACCTCAACACTTCCTCGCATATCGTAGGTCTTATTCGGACATGCTCAGGCTCAATACAGGCGCTGAAAATCTTGAGGTCCAACGGCCTCCTTCCATCATCTCTTCATCAGGTCGCAAAAGTCACTAAGTTTGCCAGGCTCCTCCATGCTGCCCCCGCGTGGTTGGGATTTGCCTCTGCCAACGATCGAGATAAAACAGAGGGATTCATTTTAAGGCTAAAGACTTTCGGATACATCGAAAGTGATCTGCTCCAATTCAGCGACCAACTGCGGACGATTGAGATTAAACATTTTCATGACATTAGGCTATTGCGAATCCGGTGACCCGTCAAAAGAGCGACCGACAAAAGAGCGCCGACATAAGAGCGTCGACAAAAGAGCGCCGACATAAGAGCGCCGCCGCCTGAAGAGTACCGAAACTTGTATTAACAACAATTGAGCTATGTCAACTGGTGTTAGAAGTATTTGATTTTATTTGACTTTTGTTCCTTCGGATGACGTCGCTGTCTCTTTCGAAGAATTGGTGGAGGCATGTCCTCAACAAATTACGCCACTTGCCGATTACTGGGAGGACACTTACATTGGACGACGCAGACGAAACCGCAGAGCTCCTCCTCTCTTCGCCATTGATCTCTGGAATCTACGTGATCGCATAAGTGAAAACCTCCCACGTACAAACAACTCGGTGGAAGCTTGGCATCGAGCATTCCAGCAAACGGTTGACTGCAATCATCCCTCGATTTTTAAGCTGATCAACCATTTCCGCGTGGAGCAAGACCACGTCGAGATAGAAATTGAGCGGCACGTATCAGGTATGATTCAACCGGTAGCCTCTAAAAACAAGTACGTACAACTGAACAGAAGATTACAGGCCATCGTTCCAACTTACGCGAACACTGCTTTGATGGACTATCTTCGCGGCATTGCGCACAACCTTGAAATATAGACACGACATTCATTTTTAAACGTCTATTCTCGTTTAACATGAACAAAATTTTTCTGCTTTTTAATGCTTTTCGCTGCATTCCGTTGATACGTTTTAAATATGTTTCCGTTGCATTGCATTAATAAATATAGAATCGTGTTTCGATGTCCTCCATTAATTCACAAAATTTGTTTCATTATTACACGTCTATACGGCGCTCTTTTGTCGACGCTCTTTTGTCGACGCTCTTTTGTCGGCGCTCTTATGTCGGTCGCTCTTTTGACGGGGTGCCTGCGAATCCATTCCATGTGCTGCATCAACCCCCTATAATTTACGACCTAGACCCCACAACTTTTTCCTCCCTAAGAAAGATGACAGAAATTTTATCACTCTACTCTTATAGGCTACTGCCTTAAATCCAAATCATGAGTCAATTATTCATTGTTTCTTATTTGTAGGACTAATCTCTCTATAACCAGACACGGTCTCATCGTTCTGGATTAATAAACGAAAAATACAATACAATGCAATTACAGCTTTAGAGGGTTAGTTAGTTACTGTTTAACGTCCGTATCTGACGCTTTGCTTTAGAAAGTAGTATTAGTTTAGAGAGTAGTATTAGTCGTTTCAGTTTAACGCCACTGCGTGATAACCAAGATCATTAGCTTCGCCCTCCTCCTTTATCCAGGCTTCGGACTGGCACTGTCAGCGTACGGGTAGTTGCGGAGTTAGATCGTTCCTGTTTAACGACGCTGTGTCATAACAAAGATGATTAGCGTCACCCTTATTCTTTCTCCAGCCTTGGGACTGGCACTGCAAAAGAATTACAAGACGAACGACGTTAAGTTTTATATAACGTTGGAATTCACGAGTTAAAGGTGTCTAATCGTTGCCTAGGATTTTAGTCGTCCGCTAATTAGTCAATGAGTAATATTCAGTGTATAATGACCAATGGATGCCAGTGACGACTATCTTCCCTTGAGTTACATGATTACTATAATGATACATTTCCAAATTGGCTACGGATGGTCGTCGCTTACACCCATCCCTAAACCTTGGTGGGTCGGAGTGAGCCATACGACTAATTACACACCTCTTTTAATGAAAGCAACCGTCCTATAAATAAAGGCAGCCGCATCTTCGTGTAGTTATGCACTAGTTCAAATCAGTCTTGTTGTCAAGACCTTAAACCTCAAGACCAAGACCAAGACCAAGACCTTGAACCTCAAGACCAAGACCAAGACCAAGACCTTGAACCTCGAGACCAAGACCAAGACCAAGACTTTGAACCTCGAGACCAAGACCAAGACCAAGACCTTGAACCTCAAGACCAAGACCAAGACCAAGACTTTGAAACTCAAGACCAACACCGAGAACAAGACAAAAAAATCACAACCATATGCAGACTTAAATTACTTATTAAAAAATTGTCAAGTCGGACTACTCGCTATTTTTATTAAAACACGAGTCTTTTATTTTATTCACAAAAAAGCAACTCCAAATGCAGACTGCAGAGAATTCCGAATTCGTAATTACAAAAGTCCTTCATCAAAATGTTATTCCAAATGCCTGTTGCATTAAAAAAACAATTCGCTCAGAATTTTCTGACCAAGACGTGACCTGTGAGTCCTCATAACAATTATGCCATGTGAAAAATACGTTCTACAGGTGCTGAAATCACTGGCACACAGAGCAGCTTTTCAAGCACGCTTTTCATTTGACGCAAATGTACAAATCGTGAATCTGTTTTGAAATCATTCCATGGTAAATAACCTGAAATCAAGATAACTGTCCAAAACAACAGTAAAGCCTCATTCAAGTCGTGTAAATACTAAAGCAATTGTTTTAGTAATTATTGGGAAAAAAATTAAATTCTTTCGTTTTGTTAGATGACTGTTCACATTGTCAAAAGTCTTGGTCTTGGTCTTGGAAAACCAAGACCAAGACTTTGAACCTCGAGACCAAGACCAAGACCAAGACCTTGAACCTCAAGACCAAGACCAAGACCAAGACCTCGAACCTCAAGACCAAGACCAAGACCAAGACTTTTAAAAACGAACTCGAGTGCACTCGAGACCAAGACCTTGGTCTCGAGGACAACAAGACTGGTTCAAATTAGGGATTATGACAGACAAACGTTAAGAACTGTTCAAATAATTTCTGCCGACGTCACTTGCCCTTGATGCCACATGGCAAAAGTTATCGTTAAACTCCGGATCCACTCATTCAGAGTCGTGAACTACCAATTATTACTCTCCTGTTCCCCACTAACTATTCGCCTCATGTTCTCCAACCGATCCATATCCCACACTGCACCTTAACTCTGGAACGAACTTCCCCTTGAATTCCACGTATTCTCAGTTTATCCATCAATATCGCCACTCACTCACCGTCATCTACCTCAGGCTCTTCTGCTCATCACCTCACAGGCTTTACACTCCAAATTAAAGCCTCAACTCTTCAAGAATTCCTACCATAATCTATCCGATCCTCTGCCAGTGTCAGCCTTAGGGGCGTGCGAACCGTGCGGTCGCACGGGGCCCGCAACTTAGGAGGGGCCCGAAAATGTAACAGAAAATTAACCCGAGAAAGACACCCTGATAATAATATTATGGTTTCGATAAAATTTTCTTTTTTGCCAATAAAATAAAAAAAATCACTCCCTCTATATCCCAGAGTGCTCATGTACAGTTAAATTTGACTTGTTGTACTTATTAACAATCTATTAAAATAAAATGATTAGCAATGAAAAACAATTTGACCAAGAGTCTTTGACAGCCACCAGATGTCGCTACAACCACAATAAATCCCGTTTATCGTCGTTTCCTTAATTTTTTTTAGTTAATTAAAACATTGATTGAGTTTCCTCAAGATCTCCGCTCAGAAATATTATTATGAAGCCATTATGTTGTCTTTATTATGCTTGTAACCGTTTACTGTATTGTGAAAAAGGAACACAACAGCTCATCGAAGAAATTAGATATATATACCTTATGGAACTCATGATTTAAAGGTGTTCTAAAGTTTAAAGTCTTTACACGTTCGCGAGTTGAGAATTATCCGCACCATGGACGATCTTGCTATACCCGTTTCGGTCATTTATCTCGCTCAATAACTGATCCAATGATAATCCAGATATCAGTTATTACTAAAGACAATATCAGTTATTATTCACGATATTATTTATCTTTCTTATCATATTCATATTATTTATATTATACTGTTATTTGTATAATCGACTTTATGTAAAGTCGTTTAAATATTTATATTGCTTTATGCGCTTCGTAAATGCAGAAATCAAAAGTAAAATCGCTTTTGATATGTTATACATTTATCGTTTCACGTTCAAGCTCCTATTCTCACCACTCAATGAGACCGATTGACGCTGTCTATTTAGACACCTTTAAATTGTGTTCTCCAGACTAATATATATGCTCTTATTACTGATAAGTTTATCGTTTTCTGTAAACTGTATTTCTAAATTGTCGTCAACGGCCTTTGGTGTCATAAGACGACGTTAAACTGTGGAATAATAATATAACCATACGTTATTATTCACAATAGAGTTACTATTTCTTATTAAATTTTAATTATAATAATAATTATTTATATTATTTATATTATACGGTTATTTATATATTCGACTGTATGTAGGATCGTTTAAATTGTTTACATTGTTTTAGGCGCTAAGTAAATGCAGAAATTATAAAAATATCGTTTTTTATGTTTATAAAATCATCCTTTCTCGTTCAGTCTATTGTTCTCACCACTCAGTGACTGAGTCCAATTGCTGCATATCATCACGCTGTCTATTTCGACACCTTAAATTGTGTTTTCCGGACTTATATATATATTCGTCCTCTTCGCTTACGTATTCATAATGGTATCCACGTCAAGTAATAACGAAATGAAGGTTAGCAATTATAGCAATCACTCAAAATGACAATTATTTTCATCCTAAAACTAAGAATACTACTATCAAAGCTGAGATTTTAATTATTGTAAATAGTAGCTTCCATTGTGCCGGTGTCTTCTGCACAAGAGATCGACCCACAGGGCCCTCCCTGTGAAATGTCCTTCCTTCCTCTCTAAGGGTAACCGTACTTTCTGGATCTCTTCCTACATCCCTTTTCATGCTTGAAACATTTTTCTTCTCTCGGAGCTTTCGCACTGGGAGCGCTGCTGAGTGGCCTCAGCTGTGAGCAGCGCTATACAAATCTCCAAATACGATACGCTACGATCGACCGATGGCACACCAGAACCAAGCCTTAGTTAGGTCAGTATCCAGAAGATCATTCCGTAAGACGAAGACGCAGCCTATGGAGGATAAGCAGTTTGAAGGAGGTAAGTTTGAAGTTGAAAATGAAATGACACAAGCCACTCTGAGCAGAGCGCACAGACACAGGGAGAGAATTCCAAAAGTAGGTCCAGCAACCAAAATGCTCTTCACTAAGAACAGTTCTTGACTTAGGTAAGACCAGACAAAGATAATCAGATGACCTCATTGAATAATGGTAAGTCTGGGCAATAAGAACTGATTTTAAGTATTGTGGTTGGCCAGAGTTTACAGTTTTATAAACAATTAGCCACAATTTGAAAGTAATTCTTGGCTGAACAGGAAGCCAATGCAAAGATTAAAGTACAGGGGTCATATTTCATATCTGGAGGTACCTGTCTTGGCCCTAGCCAAAGAGTTCTGAAGTCTCTGCAGCTTCAGGATGTTTGACTTATTGATACCAGTGAGAAGAGAGTTACAGAATCGCAGATTTACAGAGCTGGGGGTGGGGGGTGTGGCTGAATGGTAACACGCCGGAACGAAAATCAGAAGGACGCGGGTTCGATACCCGCTAGCCCCATGCGGTTGGCTCAGCCTTGCATTCGTTAGAGGGCGACTGTAAACATTTAGCTGTAGGACAGATGGGCGCCGTTTATGGCTGCCGTATGTCGCGAACCCCTTTCTTGGGCGTGCGTGCGCAGTGTTGGGCCCTGGTGCTGCGTCATGGCTGACGGGGTGAGATACTTCATTGAAAGAGGGTGCCACTCCTCTTGTCCGTAATACACGGCTGATTTTCCCTTCAGTCGTTCGCTACGCCTAGGCAGGCCTATGGGAGGGTTCCCTACTCCTAACTCTACATTATCAGACGCCCTATCAGCATCTACCAGGATGGCTGAACGGCTGTCGGCGGCTTCCGGTCTGTACGTCAGCGTGAGTTGATCCATCCCTTTTGAACAATCTTCCAGCTGACATCAGAGATATCCCTTTAAAGTCTGATTAAGTAACTTTTTCAACTATGTTAAGAGGTATCTGTACAGACATCTTGGACAGACACGTTCTTAGCGCTTTTGAAGGGTTGCTAAAAAGCGCTTTATAAAAGTTTTGTTACATAATTATACTAATTCAGACCGCTGATTAATTTGCGCTGATGTAGTGGCGTTATTAAATCTCCAATCAGAGCCACAATTGCAGTGATAATGATACTGGTATAGGACTATACCTTTGGATAGGAATAGCCATTATACATTTGCAATCACCTCACTCAAGCTCATTGTTCGAATTGGCCAATCGGATTCGTGTAAGACATTCACATCATACTACATCATTTCATCATCGGTTGCCAAGGAATTCGACATTGAGCATACTTATTTCGCAAGTATTAGTGTTAAGCTGACGTTCCGTTGCTCATATGCGACCTCCACCGAGTTCTTGGTCGGGGCTTAGGTTCATCTGTTGTCCGGTTTAACGACAGTATTTCGGAACTGAGGTGGACGTACTGTTCATCGGAAAAGATAGAGAGAATATTATTTGTTAATTAGTTTATGCGTTGATTAATTCATTTAATAATTTCAATTTCATGAAATATTTTATTTTTTAAAATACTTGATCAATAATTGTCTAATCAAATCAAATACCAACTATTTAAAATGTAATGAAGGCTAGATCTCAAGTAACAGAATTTTAATCAATTAATTATTAATTATTAAATAATCTGCACATTTATTCGATTAGTACTTAATTATTATTCAACGCTTATTATCTAATTGTTTCATCCACTCATTGAATAATTAAATTGACGTGTAGCGACGCTGTGTCGCCAAAAATATGAATAGTATCGCCCTCCTTCTATATCCAGTCTTGCGACTGACACTACTACTACTACTAAAACTGAGTCCACACTTAGACACCATTTTAGTCATGCTAATCGACGTTATATGAATCGAATTTTCGTTCAGGCGCAAAATTACCTTATGAGTTGTTAAAACATCTTCATAAAAATGCTCTTAAAACCCTATTAATATTTTATAATGAAATCTGGGAGGAAGGGAAATTGCCAACTGACTGGCATCATGCCATTATTCTACCATTATTAAAACCAAATAAAGACGCCTCGGTTCCAGAATCTTATCGACCTATATCATTGACTCCAACGATTTGTAAAGTAATGGAAACAATGGTAACAAAACGTCTCCAATGGTTTTTGGAAAAAAATAACCTTATTTCAAAAAATCAGTCTGGCTTTCGAAAATATAGAAGTACAAATGATCAAATCCTTAAACTTCAGGATAATATTCTTAAAAAAATTAAAAATAAAGAACATGTTTTGGCTATTTTCATTGACTTTGAAAGAGCATATGACATGTTACATGTACCTACCCTTTTAAATAAAATTCAGAATTTGGGAATAGTGGGTAATACATTTAACTGGATTGAAAACTTTCTTTCAAATAGAACTTTTCAGGTGAAAGTTGGGGCAGAACTTTCTGATAAATGTATACAACAGAATGGTACACCCCAGGGTTCGGTAATATCTCCTATTTTATTCTTGCTAATGATAAATGATATTGCTGCAGGTGTGGATGGTGTAGAGATGTCACTGTTTGCTGATGATAGTGCTATTTACTTAGGACATAGAAATGTTAAAATATTACAAAATAAAATTCAATTATCGATCAATTTAATACAAAATTGGTGTAATAGAAATGGTTTTAAAATATCTATTAATAAAACCACTGGAGTCCTTTTCTCCAAAAGAAATAATTTGTCAAGGATTACTATTAAAATTGATAAAGAACAAATTAAAATGGAAAATGAAGTCAAATTCTTGGGAGTAATTTTTGACAGTAAATTGAGTTGGAAACCACATATTGATTATATCATTGAAAAATGCAAAAAGAGGTTAAATCTCATAAGAGCCATCAGTGGCTATGGTTGGGGAGCTTGTAAGAAAACTCTCCTAACCATATATAGGGCATTAATTAGGTCTATTTTAGATTATGGTGACGTTGCTTATTCTTCTGCTTGTAAATCGCACCTAGATAAACTCTCTTGTATCCAAACTGAGGCACTTAGATTATGTTGTGGAGCCCCTAAGGGTACTGCAGCTGCAGCACTTCAAAATGAATGTGGAGAGTTGCCTCTTCATTTAAGACGACTCCAAAATTCAATAAAATGTGGGACTAAAATTTTGGGTAATAAATTTCACATAAATACAGCAACAATGGAGAACCACTGGACAAATGTTTTTAGGACACCTGAGAGTAGGGAGCATTCCATTTATACTCGTACTTCTGAATTCTTTTCTTCACTTAATACATCTATTATTGGCCCTTCTTTCCCATCTGAACCTCCTTGGTGTAACAAACAAGTAGAGGTTGACTTAACTTTGAATAAATTAATAAATAAGAAAACTGATCATCCAGAATATTTAAAGCAATCTGCTGTGGAATTAGTTTCTAAGTACAACTCTTACATACATATCTATACTGATGGGTCAAAGGTAGATGAATTTGTTTCTGCTGCCTTTACAGTACCAAGTTTAAATATAGATAAAAAATTTAGATTATGTAATAGCTCCAGTATTTATGCAGCAGAGTTGACTGCAATTATAGAAACTGTAAAATGGATTTTAAACTCCGAATGTTATAAGAATTGTCAATTTGCATTGTTTTCTGATTCATTGAGTGTTCTTACGTCAATTAAGGAGTCTTATTCTCAGTCTAGACCTAATTTATTGAATGAACTATTGTCTCTGATTAACAGACTAAATTCCAATCAAATAAGATTTATTTGGATCCCAAGTCACATTGACCTGACAGGTAATGATCGAGCAGATACTTTGGCTAAAGAAGCCCTGAGTATTGATCATATTAATTCTACTAATTATCTTGAACTTTCAGAAATTTTTACTTTAATGAAACTGTATATTAGGGTGGAGTGAGAAAAAAAATTCTTTCCTTTTTATAAGCTAGACTATTAAAAATGTGCCAAATGTCCATAGTAACAATCCTGCCAAATGATATTATTTTCTGACAACTGCTTGATCGCCCTTCGCCCAATTGAAATAATTGGCATTGTAACCATTTAAGTGGGCGTTTAAATGAAGCATTTCGACGATGCCAAAGGTAGGTTTGATTTACATATGTGATACAGTTTAACAGAACCATCCAATAGCATAATAAAAGTATTATTTAGAAAGTAAAACGATTGCGCTACAAGAAAGATTTCGGATGGCGTATGAAAACTAGGTCATTCATGGCGGTTTTGGCTGTGAAATCAAGACGTTTTCGCTTTATTTCAATGCAACTCTTACACTGCTTACTCTTAAAAGTAATTTTTTTCATACTAAATATTTGAATTTAACAAGCCAATTCTGCCGAAGACGACACGGACTCGTCGGACACTGACAGTGACAGTGCCACTGTCGATGAGATTGAGTACATTCCAGAATCAGTTAAAACTAAGCCAAAGCAGAATCGCCAATGTCAAAGAATGACAATGTCGCTACCTTCACTCGCTAAAGCTTGCGATCGGACCGGAGTCTCGGATAGATCGGCTGCTGTATTAGCAACATCAGTTCTGCATGATCTTGGTCTCGTGTCGCCGATCGACCGATCTAAAGTAATCGATCGAAGCAAGATCCGCCGAGAACGCAGCAAAACTCGTAAGGAACTTTAGCAGAATGATTATCAGTTCGACCACACTCACACTGGCATGGAGGGAGTATTCTTTGATGGCCGCAAGGATCAAACTTTGACACAAGTTCTCGGCGACGACAACAAGTACCACAAAAAAACCCTCACGGAAGAACACATAAGCATCATCGCAGAGCCGGGTTCTTCATACTTCAGCCACACGACTGCGCCATCAGGCTCCAGCAAGGACATAGCTGAGTCATTAGTCGCTATAGTTTGAAAGAGCGGAATGCGAAGACAGAGAACATTAAAGTTGTAGGGTGTGACGGCACAAATGTGAACACGGGACACATAGCGGGCGTTATTCGGCGACTGGAAGAAACCTTCCAGCATCCTCTGCAGTGGCTGGTATGTCTGCTCCATGCCAATGAGCTGCCCCTGCGCCATCTATTTCAGGCACTCGACGGCGAGACTACAGGCCCGCGCGGATTCTCTGGACCTATCGGAAAGAGGCTAGTGACGTGTAGCGAACAGCCTGTCTCTTCATTTGCACCAGTACAACTGACCGAGCAACTGTCCAGTGTCGACCCGAAGGAGTTGAGCACAGATCAGCGCTATCTATTGGAAATGTGCAATAGAATCAGCAAAGGTGAATGTAGCATCGATCTGGCAATGCGAAACCCTGGTTGCCTGAATCACTCACGATGGCTAACGACAGCCAATAGAATCCTCCGATTATATGTCAGCGACATGGAACCGTCACAGAATCTGAAAACGGTGGTGACGTTCATCATTCGCGTATATGCTCCAACGTGGTTCGCCATAAAAGCCCAGTCGTCATGCAAAGATGGAGCTAGGCACCTTCACCAGATCCTCGTCAAGTCACGATACCTCAGCCCTAAGCACAAGAAGATCGTCGACCCCGTCATTCATCGCAACGCATACTTCGCTCACCCGGAGAATCTCCTCTTAGCCATGATGACGGACCATCGACCACACATACGTGAGCTGGGCCTGCGACGAGTGATGAAGGCCAGAGCTGAAGCAGATCCCAATGGACAAATACGGAGGTTCAAGGTTCCCGCAAAACTCAACTTCAACGCTGTGGAATACTTCGACATGATCGACTGGGCAGTCTGCCCTATCTCGGAGCCTCCCGTAATCAAGGCAATGACAGACACTGAGCTAAGGGATCTCATCACGACGGAGGTGACTCCAACAGTCACCTTCCCAAAATTCCCCAGCCACACCGCCCACACGCAAGCTGTGGAAAGACACGTGAAGCTGGTGACCGAGGCGGCGATAGCTGTTTGTGGACAGAAATCGCGAGATGGCTTCATCCGTGCACGCGTCGCTTCTCGACAGCTAATGCCCACGTTCGAGTCAAAACGTGACTTCTCTCACTTCACCTTGTAACTGTTTGTGACTTTGAAATCAAAGATACTGTAATAATCAAGGCATCTGATTGCATTAAGATGACTATTGACTAGTTGACTACCTTACCTAGACTGTGGAGCAGTGTGGACTCTAGTGTAGACTAGAGTGTAGAGTAGACTGTAGAGTGTAGACTAGAGTGTAGAGTGTAGACACTAATCTACCTATATCGTTCTGATGTCGCTTAGTATTGCAAAATAAAAAGTTGCGAAGGGCGATCAAAACATTAATCAAAATTTTTGTTATTTTTACACAGTGTTCTATTGATCTATTGGCACCTTTTGACATATGTAGCTAATTGAAATTCAGAAAAAAATTTTTTTTTGCCATTTTCACTCCACCCTACTGTATATAGTAAATAAATGGCAATTAGAATATACTAACGATAATAGAGGTCATTTTTATAAATCTATTTGTCCAATTGTAAGTACAGATATTAAATATTTAGAACCCTATAGGCATAAGGAAGTCCAAATTTCTAGGTTACGTCTGGGAGTCGCGAATACTAATCAAAGGCTGTTTATTATAAAACGACATTCAAGTGGTTTATGTGATACCTGTCAGGTCAAGGAGACTATTCATCACTTACTACTTGAGTGTAAAAAAGAAGATATATCGAAGTTGTTGGGAGATAAATGTCAATTGTATAAAAGGGACATTTCTATTTCAACCCTTTTAACAGTAAATATATTACAAAATGAAGTGTATAGGGTACTTAAACTAATTACTAAAGGTCAAATTCTGTAAAGAGATATGCTAAATTTGCTAATGTAAATAGTTTTATTTTATTTTTATTTATTTTATTTTTTTTAATTTTTTTTTAATTTTTTTATTTGTAATTTTAATTAGTCTTTTTGTTGTGCATTTTATTTTATTGTATTAATTATTACATTATTATAATGCAATCTTGAATGCATTAATATCAAACTTGAAACAATTGTAATTATTATGCTCATATAATTTTATGCTTTGTTGGTTGATGAGATTTGTACTTGAGTGTGTTTAGTACCTGAGCAGTTTCTTTGAGGAAAGGTACTTGGTATAACCATACGTTTCATTTAATATGCATGATGTATGTGAGATTGGTACTATTTCATACATGATATGATTGTAGTGGTACATATTGCTATAAGATCTCATTGAACTGAGGAATAAGAAATGATCAATTAAACATTTCAATAATAGAATGGGAATATAATGTCATAATTATAATCATATGTGCTGTGCATTTATGTCTGAAGTTGTTTAAATATTTCTAGCGAGTGACAATAGTTGCGAAGTACTGTTTGGTTTGCGTCGGAACATTTTATAGCTATGTGTATTATAAATAACATTAGATATGTTGCTTTGGGTGATGTGACATTACTGACATTGTAAGCTTATGTTTGACACCTTTACATGGTGTTATACGGACACTATAAGTTTATCGTTTTCTAGAAATTGTATTTGTGAATTGTCGTCAACGGCCATTGTTGCCAAAGGACGACGTTAAACTTTGGAATAATAAAAAAGGCGCAAAATAAAGTCGACGTAGGACGACGTCGACGTTTAACAGAACCGGCTGATATAAAATGTTAAATACTCGATGACATAATGCAGCAAATTTATAGATTGCGACTAAAATGCTGAAATGCTAAAATTATTCCCACATCGTTTCGATAAGCAGAAACTACACAAAAACAATCACTTGCTTCATTTCTCCTCCTTCTCTTCCTCCTACTTATCTTCCGCCTTCCTGTTCTTCTTTCTTCTTCTTTTTCTTCTATCCCTAATGAATCCACTCTGCCGCTTTTGCATCTCTTCCATGCTAAACACAACCCACCATATCAACTTCTCTTTCCTTTCCTTCTCACTCTGCTCTTCTGGCCACAATAAATTTTTTTCTTCTTCACTTGGTATCTTTGAACAACCTTCTAACGTGACGCAGCGGTCGTGATTAAGCTGCTGCCAGGCGCTTAGCTTCAAAGTAGCGGTTTAGAAAATTTCTATATTACGATTTCTCCTCTACTTTTTCCTCCTCCTCCTTTGTAAATCTCTTAAGAATTTATCGCCATCTGAACGCCTTTTCTCTTCTGGGACTTCCTGAAGTTGCGCTATAAAAATCGTGCATTACATACTATTACATTAGAACACAATCTGCTCCAAGATTAGACTTTTTGACGCTTGTACTCTGTTAGGAGTAAACAGGTGAACGATCAATATTCCAATTATACGATAAACTTAGACACCTTTATATCAAATTATTCTAGGTAACATAAAACTGAATTTCGTTCATTGCATAACTGACCGGTGTCCAGCCGATTTTTACTTAACTCTCGATACCAATAAAAATATATTTGATTTTTTTAATTCATCGTCATTGTCATCGTCATCAGGAGTAGGCTAAGGAGGAGGAACGACAGGAATAGGATGAGGAGCGAATAAATAATCTGTATTCATTTCGGCTATTTGCTGCTTCAAGATTTGATCAAACCATCTGAGATTTCGCTGAACGATATTATCTAATAGAGTTGTCTTCCTAAACAAGAAACTCGTTTTTGTCGTTATTTCTAATCCTTTGTAGTTCTTAGATTCCTGTAATTTTCCGTAGGTAACTCAAATTTCAAATTTTTTTACTCACTTTACTTTATGTCGTCTCGCATTCTGATCGCTTCAGGATATCATGACACCTTTAAATGGTACATTTTTGCCATATAAAAGCCTCAGTTTCTTCGGCAGCAGATATATGAATTAAAGAGCATAAAGTGTTGAGTGAAAAACAGAAAGTTATACGAATATGAACTGAAATATATAAAAAGAACTTTGAAGACGTCAACGACCTTTGTAGCCATAAGAAGTCGTTAAACTTTGGAATAATAAATAAGTGTTGAGTGTATTATTACGTATAGCGCCACTCACTGATGACGAAGCTGAGCAACTGTTCGTGAAGGACTTACTCAAGGTCACTTCACAGTAAACCTAAAGTTGCCTTCGGGCGTAATAAAAGTGCTCATTATGCCATACAAACAGTGAGAACTGTTCAAAATAATTACACACCTCTTTAAAGTCTGCTATTCGCCCTATAAGAACAAGCAGACTAGCAGCCTTGTATTCTTGAGTCTTTTTTTGTTGATGGGTATTCAGCCAAAAATAATTTCGATCGACGTCAACGGCCTTTGTTGCCATAAGATATAATTAAACCATCCATCGATATTTTAGTAACTTCATTCAAGAAAGTACGATTAAATCTGTAGAAAATGTCTATCCCAATCTACGGCAAAGGATTTAATGCCACAAAATTTCTTTAAACTCTTTGGATCTAATCGCCAATGCTGACAGATAGCATAGACGTGTAACTAATTAATTATTAGTTTTTATTAATAATCATCTTTAATAGCTAGGCATCGGCGCACCAAAACTAATCCATAGTGAGGCCAGTAGCCCCAAAGTCAATCCACTGAGGTAGATATGTTGTTATTGAAACGCTCCGAATACAACTACACCAGCGAATATCAAAATACACGTTGAAAAAGTTTCAATTGCGAGTCTTCGTGGGGTGAATTATGCAGCGCTATTTCATCCGATAATTGGTCCCAGGTTGCCTTGGTCACCAGTGCAAAGAGATTTGGTCAACTTCTGACAATCGGACACAGCGTCCATCGCTGGGCCATGTGACGCAGTGTAAACTGCCGGACATTCCCTGTTGACATTTCCCGATCAAACACGCCAAACGATTATTCGTACGATTATTCTGTCGACTTGAATTGCTTTTAATGGCGACTGTAAGTAAGTAAGTAAGTAAGTAAGTAAGTAAGTAAGTAAGTAAGTAAGTAAGCAAGCAAGTAAGTAAGTAAGTAAATCTGTAGATTTACTTACTGACTTAATAATCCAACTGCTAACTGCACTTTCGTTTGCGCATATTAGCGGAACATAGTTTCTGGCAGCCCAATCATACGGCGCCCATCCCAACTGAAGTCGTCGACTACTTCCGCTGTACCAGTGGTAACAAATAGGGCTGCAAATAGGGGGATCTGTCCGTGTGTGTGCCACCATTTTAGGGGAGGAGGAACGGGGAGGAGAGAAGAAGAGGGGGAAAGGGACGTTGCTCCAATGTCTTAGGGGATAGACGCTCCTGGGTACGAGTCACAGTGCAACAGACTAACGGTCTAACAATCAGTCGATGTCACATCACCAGTTCTTTACTTACTATCTGCCAGAGTGGCGTCTGTAACTTTGACGTCACAGAATCTTTTTCATCATCTGCTCGTAGTCTTCGTTCAGGCAAACGTAGCCCTGAATAGACATCGACGTCAACGTCTAAGTCAGTCGCTAACTCATAAAGTCAGTCTGTAATTCCTTGGCGACTGACTCCGGGGACTAAGTCCTTGTCCTTTGATTCGCTCTGCTGACTCAGTTAAGTCTTTCAAGACTAAACTTAGGACTTTTCTTTACAGTAAGGCTTATCTCCATTTGCGATTATTTTAGATTTTGTTGTGAGGACGCTCTTGTAACGGCATGGCTGTTACAGAGCCTTAGAATTGTGGACGTTTTGATGCGTGCTTTACGAGTAAATGAAACGGAGATTCAAATATGAAAGCTACTTTCAGCGGATAAAACAGCAACTATATTAGCTAGCTTTTTAAGTTAAATATGAATGCTGTTTGCTTGCAATTATCTCTTCTAAGCTTGGTGAGGTCAGTGTCAACTGAACCATCGATAAGATGTCGTTGAAAACTGCATACTGTCAATAAAGCACGAGATAAGCTTAAACACCTTTAAATCGTGTTTAACCTAAGTGATATAGTACTGATTTGCGTTATAATTTTCAATAAGTCTTTGTACATGCTTATAAAATGGACAACACCAGATTCATTAAACAGCTCGTATTATGAGAAATGATCTAAGGTACAGGTAGTTAGAGGTAAACCAAGCGCAGAATGTCTGGTGATGTCAGATATTGGTGCAAACTGAATGTGCAAATGCTAAATCTGTTGGATTCACAGGATCTCAACGAGTGGAGTAAGACAATGAGACATGCCATCAACACCAACGGGCGATGACCTCATGAACTGAAAGAAAGATAAATTTTTAGAAGGGAAACGTGGATATGGTCTACCTGCACAATACGCTTCTCTATCAGGGGATCACATCGCGGTATCTCACGATACAACGCTTACAGCTAGTAAAATAACAATAGAAGTAAGAAACATCTTCAAATCTCTCATTGCCTATAATATATAGCGGGCTTTAATGGGTCTTGAAGTATTCCCAAGAGAAATCGTTAAACTGTTGGAATGAATTCTATTCGTGATCATCGATCATAAAATACAAGGTTGACGTGTCCGTGCTTGGATATGTGCGAATATGAATATATGTATGTATATATATATATATGTGTATGTATGTATGTATGTATGTATGTATGTATGTATGTATGTATGTATGTATGTATGTATGTATGTATGTATGTATAAATATGTATGTATGTATGTTTGTATGTATGTATGTATGTATGTATGTATGTTTATGCATGTATGTATGTATGTAAAGTCTATAAGAAATAATGAAATAAAATAATAGAAATTTAAATAATGATAAAAATGTACAATGTCGTAAATAGTAACTAATAGTATCGTTAATAATATTGTTAATAATATTGTTAATAAATAACTAATGACAGAATGTCATCGATTGGATAATTATTCGATCATGTATTAAGATAATAGGCCTAAGCCGATGAATCGGTTGAAACACCTTTAAATCGTTTATTGCCTAAAATATATATTCCTAATTTTCGTTAAATCGTGGCTTTAATGGGTTTGGAAGTATTCCCAAGAGAAATAGTTAAACTGTTGAAATGAATTCAATTCGTGATTATCGTTCATAAAAATAATACGAGGTTGACGTTAATTTGCATGGACAGTGGCATCTTTTCCATAGCAGAAATTCAAAGGTACGACTACATATTTTACGTACAAATCAATTCGTATTTCTACATAATCTTTAAACACGCTCTGTTCCAGTTGCGCCGCTACTTTATTCACGTTTTAGGGATATCTATATGGGAATCTTGGTGTCTTCTTAATACTGTTTGTATACCGGATAAGGTTTATATATTTGAATTTGAACACACTGGTAGCAGTTTTCTATATAAGCACTATTTTCGTGGTAACTTTGCTATTAAATGAAAATGAGAATCAACTGTTACCGCACCTACTTGCATTGTTTAATCGAGCAATAGAAACTACATCATCTGACCGTGGCCACTTGGAGGTTCTTCGGTTACGCACTTCTACGGCCCAGTCTCGTAGTTTTGCGGTCGTGGGCCCCTCCAGCTTAAACCGCTTGCCTCAGGTCTTAGGATTGACCTCTTTACTCACTCTCCCTCCTGTCCAGTTCCGCAGGCGCCCGAAAACCTTTCTCTTTGTCAGTAAAGGCACTGACCCGGGTAGGGATCGTCTGTGACTTTGAGTGGCGTTATATAAATTCTCGATTACAAATACAATTACAAATTACAATTATATCAGCCATCCATATTATCAGCTGTTAGCTACTTGCCTTGTTTACTTGAGCAATAGCAACTCTATTAGCCACTGGCGTAGTTTAATATGCATGATGTCGTGAAATTGTTATTTTACTAGCTCTAACCCGTGAAAAATTACGGTATGCAAGTTTAGTTTAGAAACTTTAATGTGCATGAGAGTTGACTGGCGTCAAGCATGGAGAAAATTGTCAAAGTACAGGTGCGTGGCTGTGAGGGAGGGAGGTCCTACCGGTCCTCCATTCCTTGCTCAGACATGGAGGTTACGCGACAGACAGAAGGACATCGGATATTATTTTAGTTGATGATATTCAATATCATTCGAATGCCTTATTTTGCCAACAGATGTCGTTAAACCGAAGACGGGAAAAATGGCAATTATCTCTGTTAAGATCTGGTAAACTTCTAGGATCCAACCAGCCACAAGATGTCGTTAAACACTCTATGTCTGTAGTAAAGCATGGGGTACGTTTATACACCTTTAAATCGCTTTTTCCCAATTTACATAATCCCAATTTTTCAATCTTGAGTGGCTTGTTTCCTGTGGTTTTATAATAAGAGGAAGTCGACGTCAATGGACCTTGTAACCACAATATGAAGTTAAAATGGCATAATTATAGTAATGAGAAACGTTTGCACAGCCTTAAAAATCGCTTTTTACTGAAGTGGGAAATGTGGGACGGCAAAGACTGCAGTTCCCCTTCTTTTTTCACTATTTCAGTCCAAATTGTAAGAAGGGTTTAGAGCAACACTTGAGTATAAATGAGAAAAATCACGAGAAAAGACAAGACCTATTTCAATTTTCCAATTGTTTTTCACACTTCCACCTATATTACAATTCCTAAAGCAAATACGAGAAATTGAGTCAGAAGAGTTAATCGTCCGACTGTAAAAAAGAGATCATCCAAGACTCTAAAATACACGAAAGCATTAGTCCACACTGCACTCCAGAAGGAGTTAAACAAAAATAATCAAATCAAAATGAGCGTCCATTGGGCTTGATAATTTATTCGTACCATCGTCGCCAAATAGCTGCATCTGATGATGATAACGATGATGATGACGACAACCACAACAGTAACAGCAGCATCGACGACGACGATGATGATAATAATGAAACCAACCTGTACAATATGCACGAATGGATATGGCAGCTAAGTTGTTCAGAGCCGGAGACATGCGCTTGTTTAGGGATGCAGGCGCAATAAGATTGAGATAAATGTCGACACTGGCGTAAACTTCTACAAAATATTGGGGGGGCATTTTCCCGAAAAATTTCTGAATTTACAAAATCTTTTTCGGAATTTCATCTTCAAAAAAAGTTGATGACTTTTTTTTTAGTCATTCGCCTCTTTTCTTTGTTTCAGGAGCTCATAGCAAACACTAAACACCATCATAAACTTTTTTTACCGATTTGTCCTCGCACACTCACACCACACTGTCATTCACTTTTTTACCGATTCCTCTCGAACAAATTTCGTTAAATTTAAATATACCTTCATATTTTTTTATTTTCATCTCGATTATTGGGGGGGGGCATTGCCCCGGCTCCTCAATTATTGGGGGGGGGCACGTGCCCCGGCTGCCCCCCAGAGTCTACGCCTATGAATGTCGACGTCAACAGCTTTTGATGCCATAAGATGTCGTTAAACTCTTGATCCATCCAGCCCTTCAATTGCTAGAAAAGTCGCAGAAAAAAGGTTTTCCATTGACGTCAACGGCATTTGATGCCATAAGAGAGAGTTAAACTTTTGGAATCAATTCAGTAGATACATGTAACTCGTGATCATTTTTCACATAAGACGAGGTCGACGTTAGTTTGCATCACTGGTAGCATCATTTCTTAAGCAGATATTTAAAGGCATGAATAGATCTTTTACGTACAAGTCAATTCGTATTTCTACAGATGTCTTTAAACACGTTCTGTTCGTGTATAAGAACTATTTTCACGGAACCTTTTCAACTTAATCAAAATGAGAACCAACTTTTAGCTATAGCACTGTTATAAGAGCAATGACAACGTTTTTAGCTACGTGTACGATTTAATGTGTATGCTATTATTTTGTGCAGTTGTTAATTCATGATGTAGCCGTGAGATGTCGTTAAACTGAAGAATAGGAAAAATCGCTATGTTGATACTATCTTCTACGTGAGAACGAACGTGGTATTTTCCTACATTTGTTCAACCGGTAGCTCTACCTGTTACCGCAAATTAGCCAACTGCAGAGTTTAAAAGAGTGATAGCAATCATGCTAGCAACCTAAATAGTTTCTTGTGCATACTGTAATTTCGAGGTGAAGTTAAGTTACTTAAGTCCTGTTTATATTGCCGTGGTTGAGCTGGGAGCGCTTCTGAGTAGGTAACTTGAGGGACGCTATATTAAATTTTTTAAATGAATGAATCAATGAATGTTAATGCATGTTGTATAATATTACGCCAACATAATAATAAGTCATGCACTACGGTTAAACACCTGTATATAGTTTTTCTTTAAGTTATATATTCATAAGTTTCGCTTAGACGTTAACTCATTAAATGTCGGCGTAAACCAGGGAACTACAAGATGTCGCCAAACACACTACAATATGTTGTATTGTAATTAAAACTCTTAAAAATGGCTTTTACTGAAGTGGGAAAAAGTGAAAGGGCAATAGTATGGACAGTATTCCTAAGCCGCTTTTCACTATTTTCAACCCAAATAATAAGAAGTTTTACCAATTCAACACTTAATACGAGACATCGGAAACACTTTCTCCTCGGCTAAACAGTTAAATGACCCACTTCTAAAGCTATACCGGTGCATTTTAACGAAATATTTATGGGTGCCAAAGTTGTTGTATGCAGTTCGCTTAAAACGAATCTGTGTCATAGTGAAGACGATTAGCGCCGCCCCAACTTTATCCAAGATCTTGACTGTCACCACAAGAAAACACGGGTGGCGGAGTTAATAAGGCCGTTCTTGTCAGCCTTAACTTAGGCCTACACATTACGTTAGAAATGAAACTAGCTATCGTGTGTTTAGTTTCTGTTATTTAATAAATTTTCTGAATATAAAATCAGAAATTGAATGTTTAACGACGTTTTACGTCTGCCATTACTAGGGTTGGCCATAATAGTTGACTTATCCGCCATTTCAACGAAACTAAGATTCATATAATTTCGAACACAGCCAATTAAAGGTGTGTAAGCGTCAACTTTAAATATTAGAAGTCTCTTAGGTTAGTTCTTCATCCCACAACAGATGTCGCGGCGATGCTAATCATCTCTGTTATGAAAGAGTATCGTTAAACAACAATTAAACAACCAATTTTTTACAGAAAATCTTACAAATTGTGTATTAGTCATAACTTGGTCAATTTTCGGGAATGTGTTAATTTCTCTTTCTTAATGCTGTTGGGACTATTAGTTGAAATAAAGTGACAAGTTTGAGTGTCTGCTATCACCCTCGGATCAAAAGCATCCAAAGGGTTTCGTTTGGACAAATATTTCGTGTGGTGAAGTTTTACAAATTTAAAGAAAATGAGAACCGCCATGAAAAGAATTTAGTTCTGAAAAAAAATGCTGAAGTCAAAATTTCACAGTAAACTTCCCAACAGCATACACCTCCGTACGTCCGCTTGGATAAACTTTTCATGAAGTATAGGCCTACGTCGGTTTCAGAGCAGTGTCAGTTCCTCTAAACTTCAAACTTATTCAGAATTTCCTCAGAGGTGTCTTAATAATGAAACAAAGGTCAAGAATAGCAAGCATTCAAGATGACCATTATTTTCATTCTAAAACTAAGAAAATTACTTTAATAGCTGGGATGACACCGTGGCTGCTGTGGTAAAGATTCTTTTAGTAAAATGGTCAAGTTTATGGCTGTGTATTATAGGAGTAACTAACTAAGTTGTGTGATTTTTCATCTTGCTCAGTATCAGTATTATTTGTTCATGGTTTTTATGCATCAGTTTCCTTGAGTTGCCATTGGTCTTTTAAACATTGCATGTAGCTAACAGTTGGTTCTCATTCTGGTTAAGTAGAAAGGTTTTATGAAAATAGTTCTTATGTACGAACATAACGTGTTTAAAGACATCTGTGGAAATACACTGAATAAGAAATTACGCTACAACCGTTGCAAACTAACGCCGAATTCGTCCTATGAACCATAGGCGCCGACTTTTGCTTTTGTCTCTGGGTGCCAATCAGGGGCGGATCCAGAAGGTTTATAAAAGTTTTACAGGACCAGCGAAACTTATTTAGGAGATCATCTCCGAAAAAAACTGATGACCTTTTTTAGTCATCCGGAAAAATTCCACATTATTATTTCGTTATTTTCCATCGTCTACTACGTGTCTACACATAAACAAATTTAAAATGGGGCCTTGTCTCCTAAAATTTGACGACTTTTTTAGGAATTCATCCCCAGAAAAAATTTGACTTTTTTTTAGGAATACCCCAAAAAATTGAATTTAAGGTCCGAATTCTTCTGGGGGCCAGGCCACCACTGAACTTTTTCTCTGGGTGCATTGGCACCCCCCCAGCGATTGAATTATTTCCAACAGTTTAACGATTTCGTATGATATCAAAGGATCATGACGCTGCTTTTTAACCTTAAACTTGTATTTAACCTTAAACTTATGGAAATCACCATGGGAAACGCGCCAAATGAGGTTATTTTTTAGCAAGCTGAATGCATTAACGAAGCTGACAAATGATCGAAAATTAGCGTTATGTATTTTATGTCACACACGATTTAAAGGTGTTCTAACGTGTGTTATCTTCAACCGTCAGCGAGTAGAGAATTAGCCGGCCTATGGAAACCTAAATTGCTACAACTGCTTGTGTTTTTATCTTCTTCAATATAGATGAATAAAATAAAAATAATAAACGGTGGACTGGATTTTTAGCTATGTTGTCAGTTATTACTAGCAACAATATCAGTTTTTATTCACGATAGATAATAATAATAATAATAATAATAATAATAATAATAATAATAATAATAATAATAATAATAGTAATAGTAGTAATAATAATCAGTGGCGGCGCCAGGATTCCAGGATTGGAGGGGCTAGAGCCCTACGCTGAATATTTAATCGCGCGTGAGCGCGAAAAAATTTTTTATCTCTTTTTTTGTGCAAGAAAAATGCGTTTAAAAAGCAAGGGGCAAGCACTTTGTAACGGCATGTAGATTATGCATTTTCATAAAATTGTATAATTACATTAAAACTAATTCAAATCTAAATTTAACTGATTTTTATTAGTTAGTTACTTATTGCGAAACAATATAAACAGAATTATATGTAAAAAAACTCATCAAATTTTTTTAGTTGCTGGTGGCAACGTGTTGACGTGTCAGCTGCCTGGTCTCAGTTATCAAGTTTCCACTTGGCAGTTATTTAACAAAAGTAGCAATAAAAATGTTTCTTTACACATCGGGCGACAATTGTATACTGTGTCCCCCTCACTGTTAAAGGTGGACCCCTCCCCCACTATCGCCGCCCCTGAATAAATCATCAAAATAATCGAGTTTTAGTGACTCCAGTGATTGTACGATATAATCCTGCAGATGATTTACTACACCTGTGATCTAAATCAACTCGCAACACGTTCATATATTCGCGAGTTCAACGTAGGCTATATTATTACTCCTATAGATGTACTCAATTGAAGTGTGTACCACACACTGACAGTTCTGACTGGGCAGGTCAGAGATAGGCAAGTGTGGCAAGCAGAGCGATGACACGCACACACACCTACACACACACCTACACACACATCTACACAAACACACACACACAAACACACACACGTGCAGGTTGTAGCGGAGAACTCTGCCAGTCTAGGCCGCCGTGCCATTAAAGAAGCAAACTCACGGTCCTCATCCCCGGGTCCCCCTCCCCAACTGTTTGGCCGGTAGATCACGTAAGCCGGTGGCCCGTTGGTCGTAGGCTTGTACAGCAGACGAGATAATGTAGATATCACGGAGGAGACGAGCTGCTGTGCAGTATGTATTCTGTTGTACCGTTGGCTACTGTTATGGAAACATAAGAGGATTTCGATACCATGTGGAACAAAAGGCGTTAACCGATAATGGCTTAATGTAGGCTGTATTATCACACGGGACAAAAGAGATATCATGAAAAAATGCAAACCTTTACTTTCGGCTAAAATATGTCAACCCCCACTTTTGAAGTTCGATGAAGGTCGTTCTCCAAACCCCACCTTTGGTAGACGCCTCTGGTTGTAGCCATAAATTTTGTAAGGCTCCTTTCGCAGTCGTGCCATCCAACGTGTGTCTGGCTATTTAGTTTTGTAAATGTATGAAATGTTTGTAGTAATAAAGGACCTCTCTCTTTCTGTCTGTCTAATGTCAATTACAAAATATTTTTTTACACTTTAATGAAATCCCATATCCTGTAATTCAATAATTGTTAAATTCCAACTACCCATTCTTGTAATTGAGTTGTAAAAATTAAAATAAGTAAAAACTTCGGTATAGCTTGACAATTTCCTTATTTTGTTCAGACGTAGGCATATATAAAATATATATAAATTTATAAATAATGTATATATTTATAA
Organism: Allolobophora icterica; assembly: GCA_963556255.1. Taxonomy (NCBI): domain Eukaryota; kingdom Metazoa; phylum Annelida; class Clitellata; order Crassiclitellata; family Lumbricidae; genus Allolobophora; species Allolobophora icterica. The sequence goes on along the minus strand of OY744603.1, from coordinate 8,618,025 downwards.
ATAATATATATATAAATGTATAAATAATATAAATATATATAAATTTATAAATAATATATATATTTAAATTTATAAAATGGTCTTGGTCTTCTTGTATTGGTCTTATGTGCGTGGCCACCGACAAGTATTGGTTTACTAAATTCAGAGAGACAGACAGACAGACAGACAGACAGACAGACAGACAGACAGACAGACAGACAGACAGACAGACAGACAGACAGACAGACAGACAGACAGACAGACAGACAGAGACAGAGAGATGGAGAGAGAGAGAGATGTGGAGAGAGAGTGGCGAGAGCGGGACGAAGGAGGCATATAGTGCAGAGGCCAGCTACCTCGAGCGCAGGTCTTCTGGCCTTAAAACTTGCTATACAAGGTCATGTGTCAAGCGGGAGCCAAGCCTTGATGCTCATACACTGCGATGGCCTGTACACCCCTTACTGGATGATGGATGAGTGCTAGGCTAGTCATCTATATCAGAGGGGACAATACACAGTGGGCTAGCTAGCTACGTTTCTGACGCATTATTTCTTTGAGAATAATTGGGGAAATTCTTGTGCTATGGAGCCTGCTATTTATAAGTGGGCATTCAAAGTTTCAGAGATTTCTCGCTTTTGCTTTGGGGGGGCTGAACCACATTTTGCGGGGGCTAAGCACCCCCTAGCCCACCCCTGGCGCCGCCACTGATAATAATAATCTTTTCTTTATTTAAGCGCCTGCTAGCCCCACTGCGCTGTACATCATTAATAACAATACCGGTAATAATAATCTTTGTATGGCGCCTCTTTCAGATGACAGTGATTTCTCAAAGCAGAGTTAGCCTACAAAGGAGGAGGAGGAAGAGGAGGAGGAGGAGGAGGAGGAGGAGGAGGAGATGAGGAGGAGGAGGAGGAGGAGGAGGAGAATAGGTGGATAGGGAAGAAGAGGAAGAGGTGGAAGAAGACGTAGACCAAAACATCTTTCAAAGAGAACGAGTAGTGAAATTATGCCTACGGTATTCGTAGTGGTAAGATCCTGTTGGTGCTCTCTGGATGGAAACACTGTTCGGATGGAAATGATCAGCCTGGCCTAGTAATAACCAACTGACCAGTAGCTTCAGCCGGACTGACCACAACTGTGCGCGTCAACTGAGATCCCGTTTTTTTCTCGATCTCTTTCCGGTGGGAATTCCCTTTTCCGATGCTGGTCACGTGCCATAACTGTCTTTCCCGACCGATGCATTAATTAGGCGCCGACGATGTCGCTTTCTGAAGGCCAATCGCTTAACTACAGGTCAACAGAATATCTGTAGAGTGTAGACTCTCAGCAATAGCTAAACTAGGCGCTATGTAAATGCCGTGATCGAGCGATTACGTCAACATGGTTGACGACATTCTGGTCAGCTATAAATAGCTTTGATCGTCACGATTAGTGGCAGATTGTTCTGAATGCTTAGCCTAATGGTTCTAGTTGACGAGAAATGAAGATTAGGAATTATTGTTGGAAACTGGAATTCAGGAAGACATTTAAAGGGATTGTCCGTTGTATGCCGCCATCTAGTGAACTCGGTGTAAAATGCGTACATCGATTATACATTGTCGATAGGAGGATAAGTTTTTGAGGAATAGAACTGGTCATACATCCTCATTTTCTATTTCGTCGTATCTTCTATCCTCGATCTTTTAATTCTTATCCTCTTCCTATCGTCCTCACTCCATCCTCATGCACTTCCTCTTCGTCAATTTTAATTTTCCTCTTCAGTTTCTAATTCGATTTTCTCACTTTCTTCCAAGTCTGTTCCTCCTGTATCTTCTCTTACTCATCTTCATCTAGTTTATCCGCCTGATCCTATTTTATCTCTGAATCCTCTTTCTCGTTTTTTCTTCCACTAATCTTCTGCTTCCCAGTTTTATTCCTGCATTCCTCTATCCGGTTCTCCTTTTCTTTCTCCTCCTCATCTTCCTCTGCTTCCTGTATGCCAATTATTTTCCTCCGCCTCCAGTTTACCCTGGCATTCCTCTGTCTGATCCTCCTCCTCATCTTCCTTCTCATCCTCCTTCGTATTCTCTTCTTCCACTTCCTTCTCAACTCATGTTCTCGTTTCTTTCTCTTTTATCAAAACTTGCTCTTGGCCATCACATTCCGTTCCTACTCTTCCACTCCGCTTTCTCGTCTCCAGCATTCTTATGCAATTTTCAGGCTAGAACCAACTTCTTATACTCACCAGGTGGCAGCACATATCCTTGTCCCACATTTAATGTGGCGCGCAGCATTAATTAACGTATAAATAGAACAAACAAGAGCAGCCCACACAGGTTATGAGCTGTAATATGCCAAAATAATTTCTGTCGACGTCAACAGCCTTTGTTGCTATAAGATGTCGTTAAACTCTGGATCCATCCATCCAGCCCACACCTCTTTTTAGTTTCACATGTGCCTTATTAGAAGGAAAAGCCGAGTAAGCTTTAACTCACATAAAGCATTTCGTATCGTCATCATCGGCTTTTGATGCCAAAATAATTAACTATCTAATGATCAAGCATCAATCGATGGCGCTGTGCAATTGTTAGTGAAGGCCTTGCCAAAGGTCCCTACACAGTAATCGTCGCAGTTGAGGATAGAACCATACTCGTCAAGTTACAAGGAGAGCGTTTCACCAATCAGTTACCGTATCCCAATAAGATGCAAACTGTTCGCAACCATCAAAAACTCGGTTAACACTTCAAAAGGCGAGAGTGTACTAAAAGCGACTGGGAAACCAACGCAGTCGTTAATGTGTTAAGCTAGCCATGTATTTTTATTAGCGACTTGAGTTTTTTTAGCCTCGGCCTATGAGGGTGAACGGTAATTCCTCTCCAACGCCGGCTCAGGCTTTTCGTCTACAATCGGTGAACTCATTATACCCGAGTTTCTGAAGAAGGTGAATCCAATATATCCAAACAAATATCATACATTGCCAATTGGGTATTCACCATGACAGTATAATCCATTATCATAACACTGCGATCCTACGCAGTGTATATTTCAACCATGGCAAGGATTTGAAGCCCGACCTCTTGGTTAACAGTTCATCACGCTAACCACTAGACTATACCATCGAGACTCAGAGAGACACGCTATAGCCTGTTATATTCTTTTTTTCCATATTATTTCAAAATTTGAAGTTGTTTCGAGTACAAATTCTACACAAGTCTTAAGGCCTACAGCCACACTTGACCAAACGAGACAAATCCTAACGCTGACCTTCGACACCTTTAAAACGCTTTTTACTATAATATATATTCTCTAATTTCGTGTCACTGCTGACTACTGAATGGGATTATTACTGAATATGATTGGAGTCGAATATCAGATGCTAACGGCTGTGGCAGTTACGAGATCTCGAGAAATACTCTAAAATGTTAAGGATGCGTTTTGGCAATTATTATCTATTTTGAGTGATACATGAAGCGATTTATGTGTGCCTAAATGTAGATTTAAGGACCTTTAAATCACTAAGTTACATATTTCTCAGTTTACTGAATTTGCTTTGGAGTCGAGAGATAGACCTACATAAACAGGGCATCGAAAGGCGTAGACGTGAGTCAGGTTTTGGATATACTTATCCGAGCGAGCTTGCAAATCCATTTAGTTCCCACGCGATATAATATTTGAAAAGTAACATTAAATTGATGATGTGTTTGGACGTACGAATTTTCAAGCGATTTCTCGTAGTTTTCTTTCTCATTTTCTTTCTCGGACAAAATGCTTCGTTGCGAAGACAGGTATCGAAAATTGAACATCCGATAAGAAACTTACTGTCCAAGTACTGGAAATGATGGGTACTCATCTCAAGAAGCAAAGATGAACATCCTCCAACTGACACTACTACTGCTACTGCTACTGCCACTACCACTACCACTACCACTACCACTACCACTACCACTACCACTACCACTACCACTACCACTACCACTACCACTACCACTACCACTACCACTACCACTACCACTACCACTACCACTACCACTACCACTACCACTACCACTACCACTACCACTACTACTACTACTACTACTACTACTACTAATAATAATAATAATAATAATAATAATAATAATAATTACAATAATAATAATAATAATAATAATAATAATAATAATAATAATAATAATAATAATAATAATAATAATAATAATAATAATAATAATAATAATAAGTCCCCAAGGGATCATATGTACCTTGGGGCATAAAAAAAAAAATAATAATAATAATAATAATAATAATAATAATTAGTAACTTCTCTTGCGCCAGAGTCTATTGCACAAGGCATCAACCGAAGGCACTCCAAAACAAGCCATAATCAGAAGATCATTCTGTAAGACATAACTTTTGTGACTTCTGTAAGACATAACTACTAAAGAGGGAGAAATGAGGACGAAAGAGAAAAGGAATCAACCAGCGATAACAACACAGACAACATGAACAACCGAATGGAAACCGAACTTGTACGAAAGCGGAGAAGAGGAGATTAACGAAAGATGACTTCGTGAAGTGAATGATCCCAACACAAATAATAACAATTTATGTAGCGCCTATGGTGGTCTGGATCAAATGCTTTGTTACCAAAATTTTCGACGTCAGTGGTCCTAAGAACCAGATGACATTAAAAAATTAATTGTACTCAATGACTTATTAGTGAATTAATAATGATATTTGTATGCGCTTAGACACCGTTAAGTCTTGTTTTCCAACGTTATATGATTCTAATTTTCGTTTAATAGGCAACTGTTGAACTGTGGTTCGAGGCAGCGTTTTGGAAACTGAAATAACTAGGCTGAGAATCTGTTGTTCATTTTGGAAGTTTATTAAGAATGTTTTTTGGTTTCAATACTCCTCTGTGTGGGAATGTTATCGCGGAATAGGCTCCTATTGTTTAATTTGCAACGAACCAATCAGTGCAATATGTGTATCATAGACAGTATGAGCTCTATTACTTTATGTAACTAAACAATGGCTATTAGTGAAACTGTAAGGCTCTCTTTTCACACTTTTTAATGTTGTCTTTAGATCCTGGTTCTCCATCGCTAGGTTAGGAGCGCCTCTGACGAGTCTCGCTTGAAAAGGCGCTATGAAAATCTTCGGCCTGAGGACGGTTGAACGCAACACAATTGAAACACCTTTAAATCGTAAATAACGTAATATATATATTGTTATTTGCGTGTTATAAACCAACTTTAAATATATATTATATTATATATGTAATAAAAATTTGATGTTAGTAAATTACATATATAAAATATTGATTATTGAGTATTTATGTTACTACCGTCTAACATTTTGTTGTTTAGATATGGTATGATTTGGTTTATGTATTGGAAAATATACTATATTGTATAGTGTTACAATATTGTGTTGCAATACAGGAAATATAAGGTAATTGTGAATACAATACACTGAAATACAACTTTAAACAATTGTAATTATATGTTTATATATGCTTTGTTAATTAAATACATTTATGGTGGAGTGTGTTAAATATCTGAACAGTGTAAAAAACAGAACAGACAGCCTGCAATACACGGCGCAAATTGCAGCCTACAAAGCATGTCCGCCTATGGGACTCGATCTCTGTACCTCTCGCACTCTACGCCAGATGTTATCCAATGCGCTACGAGCAAATTGGTAATCAAGATTTGATGGTCAGTAGAGCGAAATCCTTCGATGGGTCAAAAAATATCTATTGAGAAATCACTATCTTCCATGAATTTGTCAATTTCTGGCTGCATCAGGCCTATCGTTAGTGCCATAATATGGTGTAAGCTTATGACCCGAGAGAAAGGCATTATGCTGGACGATAAACAATTCTCAGGTGACCTGTCACATTAGTCTGCGATATGCGATTTCCCAGAATATTTTGATAAATATAAATTGTTTACGAACAAAGTTGCAAATACGCTTTAGAAGTTTAGAGTCATAATTGAATAAAATAGGCAAATCGTCAGTCTACGCTTCGACACCTTTAAATCGATGATAACAATTTTATTTATTCCTCGTTCGCGTTTAATTTTTAACTCCTTCCCAAGTTGTCATTTTGTCGACATTGGCGATAAGATGTAAAACCAATTATACTTGATAAATCTTTTCTATAATTTTATTTTTGACATTTCAATCGTTAGATTGTAGGCCTAATTATAATTCCAATCTCATATTTATAAAGCGTCACTTAAAGAAAAACCTCATCCGTGGCACTCCCGACCAGAACCAATGAAACTACTGGTGAATAATAGAGGCTTAAGCGCTTTCGAAAATGTGGAAGGAACAAACTGAGGAGTTGGAGCCGCAGCTCTCGAAAAGGCGATTCCAGCTATAGATACTAGGCCCAACAAAGGCAAAGCTATGATGGAGTGAGCTGCAGCCGTATGCATACGAGGGACAGTCAAGAGTCCATGGACAGCCGGCAGAAAGGTGCCACTACTCGGACAAAGGAGACCGAAATGCATAGGTCGCTAAGGTATGATGTTGAGAGCCAACAAGGCAATAGCACACTTAAGCTGTTGGAAGGGGAGCATAAGGGAAGCTATTTGACTAAACAATACAATAGATGATTAGTTTCATTTATGGCTAAAGTTGGCTACACCCACAATAAGGCGAGCAGTGGCATTAAGAACAGACTCAAGCAATATTAGCTAGTGAAAGTCCAGCAAAGATAGCGTTACTATAGTCCACCCTGGTGCAGGCAAGCTATTCTAATGTAGGATAGTGAGGACGTCAATGCACATAGTCATGGAATAGATTACAAATAATGGATAGCATATTGATCTCTTTCATGGACTGATGGATCGAAAGTTTAACGACGTCCAGTGGTAGGAAAAATCCTTGACGTCGGCAGAAATTATTCTGAACAGTTGATCACCGTTCGAATGGCATAATACGCTTTTATTTTTATTCCAAGGGATAACGTCGTCTTATGACAATCACCAAAGACCGTTGACTACAAATTCGAAAATATACATAGGACTACAATCCAACGAAAGCGATAAATTCATAGCGTCCGAAACACATCATTAAAAAATGAGTGAAAGCTGCAGATGTAACGAACGTTGGAAATATACATTTTATGCAATACACGATTTAAAGGTGTTCTTTTTCAACCGACAGCGATGAGAGAATTAGCCGCACCACGGCATCTGTTTCTGTCTTTTATCTTCCCCAACAACATATCGAACAATAATAAATAATAAATGGCGGACGGAATTATTAGCGATATTATCAGTTATTACTAACAATATCAGTTATTATACACGATATAATTAGTATTCCATATTATATTTACAGAGATAGAGCGAGAGAGACAGAGACAGAGACACAGAGACAGTGAGACAGTGAGGGAGAGAGAGAGAGAGAGCCAGAGACAGACAGACAGAGACAGAGAGGGGGACTGAGACAGAGACAGAGACAGAGAGACAGAGGGGTGGAGAGACAGAGAGACAGAGAGGTGGAGAGAGAGAGAGAGACAGAGACAGAGAGTGAATCTGTTATGGTTGGTTGCGTTTAGGATGAGAGAAACTGGAAAGCGGTGGAATGGAAGGATCGGTGTGAGATTTACGAATAAAAAGGGAGAGATGAAGAAATAAAAAAACACTAGTGATCGTCTTTTTTTATCTTTAGCGAAGCTCTGTTATAACGAAGATGATTAGAGAAATACTCTAGATTTTCAGCATTTTACTAGTCAAAATATACGTTGAATATACAGACATCGACTGCTTAAGAGGAAACTGACGCAAAGGCAGCAAAGCGAATTGATGGACCTTGAGTTCAACAACAAAGGCTGTTGACGTCGACAGAAATTATTTTTACATCATGTTCTGAACAGTTCTCACCGTTTGTATGGCATAGTAATGATTGGGTTCGAATATCGATGTAGTAGTAACCCATTGTTTAACGATCGACATCTTATAGCTACAAAGGCCCTTAACGTCTTTAATTTAAAGTTCATTGATATAGTTTGGCCATGTGGCTCTTTCCTTTTTCTTATTAGCGATAGCAATGGCAACGGAGCAAACATCAGTTTCTTATGAAACGTTTGATTCTTATAATGTCCTTGAAAACGATATAAAGGTATTTAGCCTACCAGCATTTCCATGCGCATTAGTTGGAATATGGGTTTTATATGGGCCCCATTTGGGCATGGTGGCATGGTAGTCTTGCCCTAATATTATATAATACTGAAGATGATTATGAAAATATTCCAGAATTCCAGCGTTTTAATAGTCATCTTCTAAATTTCTTGACTTATACCATCGTCATTTTACAAAAGTATTATGACGCCCATTGCTTCAAATGACAAATTTAGGAGGGTTAGGAGGATAAAGAGCAGAAGGAGGAGGACGGAGAGGAGGAAAGAAAAGATAAGGAGGGAGAAATAGGAGAAGAAAGAGGAGGGAGGGGAGGAGAAAAGGAGGAAAGAAAAGAGGAGGAAGGAGAGCCAGAGAAATAGGAGAAGAAAGAGGAGGGAGGGGAGGAGAAAAGGAGGAGGTGGAGAAAATGAGGAGGATCAGGAGGAAGAGGAGCAAGAGGGGAGGAGGAGAAAGATAAGAAGTATACGGTGGAGATAAAGGAGGAGGAGGAAGAGGAGGAGGAGGAGGAGGAGGAGGAGGAGGAGGAGGAGGAGTGAGAGGAGGAGAAAGATAAGGAGAAGTAGAGGTTAATCAATTTTGATGTTATGGAGCAAATGGTCATTCCTTCCCACTCGTCTTATGCGAGACTGGAGAGTAACGGATTCGGTCAAAGATAATATCATCGCTCTCTGCTTCGACACCTTTAAATCACGTGTTTAGGTGCTACATATTCCTTACTTTCGTTCGGTCGCTAATTTGACCTTCCGCAGAGATTTCACAGGATGGTCGCAAAGATCCTTAAACTGTTGATAAACACGTGATACGACTAATTACATTCGACTCTGTTTAGACATAAGAGGCGCGATAGTCTAGATTCTAGAAGTTACCTTGCTAAACTGTGAACCGAGTGGTTCTTCTTTCTCCTCCTCCTCGTCCTCGTCCTCGTCCTCCTCCTCGTCCTCCTCCTCCTCCTCCTCTTTCTTCGAAACAGCATTCTGTATTTTCTGTTCAAGGCGCCTGCAGATGGCGCTATACAAATTACGCATTACACAGTGTGAGAATTGTCACCTCTTCAATAATTCTTACCGTAATCCATCCGATCCTCTGCCTTGTTAAGCTTTCTCATCCTCAACGAAACCTGCCGTAACAGGTGTCTGCTGGCAACCGGAATCGGAATTCCAATATACATCGATCTCTGGACAGTCTCTCTGATAAGACACAGTGCTCATGAATAAGCTCAGCTTATAGTAGCGCTTCAGAATTTGGAGTTTACAATTACGATTATTATTATTCCATGACCGTCTAAGAAGAGTAATAATTTTCTATATATACAGTTTCAGGCTGGACTTACCTTATTGAACGAAAATCGGGTTCATATAATACACAGTACAGAAGATATAAAGGTGCCTTAACGCGGTCTAATATTTTTCGTAGTATAAATGTTTTTCTTGATATCATAATGTAATCTAAAATATTGGATGCCTGACAACGATTAAATGTGACCAAGTATTGTGCTCACGTAATATGCAATTTGTATAGCGCCTCTTCTAGAGGTCTTGAACAGAATGAGACAATAAAATGGCAACGAATAATTTTAAAGCAGAGTTACGACTGAGGAGGTGCAAAAGGAAGAACAGGAGAAAGGGAGGTGAGGAAGATGAGGAGGACGAGGAGGAGAAGGAGGAGGAGGACGACGAGATCTTGTATCAAGGACTGGTGACGTCTGGCTAGTTTCCGTTTAACGACACTGTGTCATAAAGAATCGTAATTGTAATTTCCAAACTTCTAAAGCGCCTCTCGAAAGCCAAGCGCAGGGCACAAGCTTATTCACGAGCGCTGATTATTAACGTTGTCTACCACCTTTCTTCTTGTATTTCAGTTCATTTTCTTATTGCAGATAATTCATTGCAGGTCGTATGTATGTATGTGTGCATGCATGCATGTATGTATCAATGTAAGTATGTATATTAAGTCGATAATATAAATATAATAAAATAAGTCTAAATTAATATAAAAATAATAAAACTTAGTATTATCGAAAATAATAACTAATATTAACGTTAATAGTAACTGATAATAACGTTAATAAACAAGTAATGTCCGAAAGTCTTGTACAAGATTATCATTTGATCAGTTAGTAAGATAAGATACGTAAACTGATGCAGCGCTTTAAACACCTTTATATCGCTTGTTATCTGACATATATATTCCTAAGCTGCGGTCCTAGATGTATATAATATGGTTAGGTCGAGCCAACAACAATGGTAAACGAGAAGTATTTAAACAATGGAAACGAAGTATACGAACAAATATGGCCAGCGTCGCCCTCCTTCGTCTAGGCTTGGGACTGGTACTACCAGATCACAGGCAGTGATGTAGCAGAGGAAGGAGCAAGGTCGTCCCTTGGGACAAATCTTCGGCTGGAGGGCGGTGCACAATCAAACACGTTTAATCGCGGACATAGACGTAGACTCGGGTGGGGGAGGGTCGGGGGCACGTGCCCCCAATAATTGAGATGGACTGTGCACCCAATGCAACAAGTGTAGAATGAATAACCAAATCTCACCCCTAATATTTTGGACAAGTTTACACCAGTGATCGCGGATAACGTGAAATGTATATTCCTATAAGTTGTGTTTTAACAATCAGTGTCAATGGCTTTTGTTGCCAGAAGAAATAATGAAAATGAGAACCAACTTTTAGCTACATGCGTTAGCCTTTGTAGCTGCGTGTAAGGTTTAATTTGTAGCCTATGCTGTTTGTGCAGTTGCTAATTTATGATGCTGCCGTGAGATGTCGTTAAACTGAAGAATGGGAAAAATCGCTACGTTGAAATTATGTCTCCTAAGCTGAGGACGAACTCAACGGTATTAGCAGGCGAAAGATGTCGTTAAACACTCCACATCGTACGTTTCATTCGCGATATTTGTCTACCTTTGTTCCACCGGTATCTCTACCTATTACCGTAAATATCGAACTTCGTAGTTTAAAAGACTTATAGCAATCATGTTGGTAACCTGTTTAGTTTCATGTGCATGCTATTTGTGCAATTGTTAACACGATAATTGTTGACGATATTGTACGATATGACGCTAACAGACGAGGTTGCCATTATGTGTCACTAAAATAAAAATTGGAAAAATTATAGTTATGTAATCTAGATGTGCGGTCGGCTTCAAGATGTCGCTAAACACTCAATATTGGCAATGCGGCATCAGTAGCGTAACTATGGGCCCGCAGGGCCCGCAACTGCGGGGGGCCCAGGTAAAAGGGGCCCATTTTCAAACCTGAAAAAATGAACTATTTTAATTAATAAATGCACAGCAGAAAGCCGGAAACCGAAACTCCTTGTAAACTCCTTAGCCTTGTAAAATCAATAAATCATGCAGGCAGGCAGATGATGTGGAATATTACTATTGATGCGCGGTCGGCGCATATTTTTCTAGGCTTTGATTTAAGCTAGTGAACAGTGACTCGAAGGCAAACTATAATCGCCAGATGACGCTGAAATTTGCAGTTAATTCACTCAATTAGTTTCACTTTTCGTCTTTGATTTATGCTGACGTCATTAGTCTCATTGCCAAGTTTCCGTCGGCCATCGTTGTTGATATTTATTTAAAAAGTTTGTTTAAATAGATTAGATCGGATTACAATTTACAATACAAAATTTAAGATTTAAAAATAAAAAATTGTACTAATGATGGCTAGCAAGCCTCTAAGTGGAGCAGCTAAACGACGGAAAAAGAAGGATTTACAAAACGAACTTAAAAAACGATGTAAAATTGACTCATTCTTGTTACCGGCACAGACTAAAAAGGAAGAAACACAATCTGTTGCAAATGTACGTAATGAAGAAAATGAGCAGGAGCCTCAGGAGGATACCAGAGGCAGTGAAGTCAGTGAACTACAGATAGATACAAAACTGTTCTTGATTTATGATTTCGTAACATTGAATAAAACAATATTCAGTAACATTTCATTTATAACATTTAATCAATTTTAATGCAAATCGAAAACAATTTTTAGTTGTGGCATAAGATTACAAATTAATAATAAAATAAAATATCATAAATTAAAATCATTAAAATGTATGCCTCAAAAGTGAGTCGATAATTTGAAACATAAAATTGTCTATCAGATTGTCATCGGCTGTATGGAGGGGGGCCCATTTTGAAAATCTTGCAGGGGGGCCCAGAATATGAAGTTACGCCACTGTGCGGCATGCGCTTTGATTAAACACCTTAATTTCGCTTTCCACTAAGTTATATATAAATATATGAGATCCATCGTTCAATCGTAAGCCACAAGTTTCTCTTGTAACCGCAAGATGGCGCCAAACACGCTACAATATTTAATATTGTAATTATAACTCATAAAATGGCTTTTGCTGAATTGGGAAAAGTGGAACGACAAGAGTACGGACAGTATTCCTACGCCACTTTTCACTATTTTCAGACCACGTTGTAAGAAGTTTTAAAATCCAAAATTTAATACGAAGCATCGTAGCTTTACTTACTCCTCGGCCGAACAGTTCGACTTTTAAAGCTATTCCGATTAATTTATGCAACTTGGAGTAGCAATGAGATTTTAACGACATATTTTGGCTTCCAGTTGGCTTTTAACGACGCTGTTTCATAGCGAAGACGATATATAGTCGCCGCTCAGAGGTGATGGAGTTAATAAGGTCGTTCCTGTCGACCTTAACTTACATAATGACGTTGGAAATGAAAAATATAGTGTTCGTACGTATGGTCTCTGTTACAACAATGATCATACGGGATACATTCCAGAATTTAATCGTCTAATTGTTATCCAATAAACTTTGTTAATAGTAACATCGAGTGTTTAACGACATCATATGTCTGCCACCAACAGGAATGCGGCAATTTTGAGAAAATAAGATTCATATAATTTTGAAGAAGGCGATTTAAAAATATTAGAAGTCTCTTAGGTTATTTCTTTAGCCTGAAAGAGATGTCTCAACCGTATGGCCCAACAGAATGTGAACATCAGATGTGATTTAATGTAATCGTAATGCAATGCAATATTTCGACAGTGCCTTTCAAAAGCCTTGACCAACCATCTCCCTCTGTCTGTCTGTCTGTCTGTCTGTCTCTCTCTGTCTCTCTGTCTCTCTGTCTCTGTCTCTGTCTCTGTATCTGTATCTCTCTGTCTGTCTGTCTGTCTGTCTCGCTCTCTCTCTGTCTGTCTCTCTATGTCTCTATCTGTCTGTCTCTCTATGTCTCTATCTGTCTGTCTTAATGATGCTCCAAGAAGGTAGAACACCGCGGAAGAGGAGGAGGAGGAGTAGTAGTAGTGGGGGAGGACGAAATGAAGGAGAAAGAGGAAGAGAAGGAATGGGTTGAAGAGCAAGATGTGGAGTGGAGAAGGAGGAGGAAGACGACGAAGAGGAGGATAAGGAGGAAGAGGAGAAGGCGGAAAAGAAGAAGGAAGAATATCCAAGCGACCAAGAGTTTCCGACAGCCACAAGATATAGCTACATATTTGATACAACCACAATAAGTATTTTTTATCGCCGTTTCCTTGATTGAGTCTCATCAAGATTTACACTCAGGAATAATAATAACATGAACCCCTATTATTACATGCTTGTAACTGCTCTCTGATACTGAAAAGGGAAATAACAACGTTAACTCAGTGAAAGTTAGGAATAGGGCATATATACCTTATTGAATTCACGATTTAAAGGTGTTGTAATCTATATTATCTTTAACCGTACGCTAGTAGAGAATAACCCGCACCACGGAAGATCTGAATTGCTACATCCACACTGGTCTTTTATCTCACTCAATAACTAATCGAATGATAATCCAGATATCAGTTATTACTAAAGACAATATCAATTATTATTCACGATACTATTAATATTTCTTATTATATTCATATTATCTATATTATACTCTTATTTATTTGTTCGAAAATATGTAATGTAAATGCAAAAATCAAAACAAATCGATTTCGATATGTTATACATTTATCGTTCCTCGTTCAATCTTACCATTCAATGTTTGATGCAAATCATTATGCTGTCTATTTCGACACCTTTAAATTGTGTCTCCAGACTTATATTTTAATTCTCTTAGCTTATGTTTTCATTATAATGCTCTTGGTCGACTTGTAACGAAATAAAGGTTTAGAATAGCAAGCACTCAAGGTGATCATTATTTTTATCCTAAAACTAAAAACATTGAGCTGAGGTTGCAATTATTGTTATTAGTGACTTTTATTGCGCCGGTGTCTATTGCTCAAGGCATAAACCGATGGCACACCAAAACCAAGCCGTAATCAGGTCAATATCCAGAAGATCAGTCCGCAAGACAGAGAGGCAGCCTATGATGGATAACCAATTTGAAAGAGGAAAATTTTAAGTTGAGAACGAAATGACCCAAAAGCTCGTTCACCAAGAAGAATCTTTGATTTAAGTATTAACAGAGAAAGATAATCAGATGACCTCGTTCAGTAATGATAAGCAGGGCTGTAGTGGTAAATTTAGAGGTGAGTACACGCTGCGGGTTAGTTTTACGAAACAAATTAGAGGTAAGTATACGCTACAGTATTTTGTGAGTATACGCTACAGTATTTTAATGTAAATAAATATAAATATTTTTGAGGTGAGTATACGGTCTCTAGAGGTGAGCACACGCTGTATACCCGCGTATACCCTCGACTACAGCTCTGATGATAAGTCTGGGGCATAAGAACTGATTTTAAGTATTATGGCTGGCCAGTGTTCACAGTTTTATAAATTATGAGCTACAATTTAAAATTAATTCTTTGCTGAACAGGAAGCCAATGCAAAGATTTCAGCAAAGGGATTATATGTTCATATTTTGATGTATTAGTTATGGCTCTAGCCAAAGAGCTCTGCACTGTCTGCAGCTTCAGTGTGCTTGATTTATTGATACCAGTAAAAAGCGAATTACAGTAATCTAGGCAACTGGAAACCAATGCATTTGACAGAGAACTCCCTACAGTCATGGACACATAACGCCTAATTCTGCGTATATCACGAATGAACATATTTGATGAGTTGCAAATACTGTTTATATGGCCAGTGAGAGACATGGTGGAATTGAAAACAACGCCTAAGTTACGAATAGCGTCTCCTAGCTCAACAGTTGAGTGACCAAGCTTCAATGACTTAAACGATCAAAGGTTCTATTAGTAAAATGTTCAAATTTCAAAGATGTCTTACAAAAGTAACTAACTATTTTGTGTGATTTTTCATCTTGTTCAGTATCAGTATTATTAGTTCTGACTTTCTCGCTCATCAATTTCCTTTGGTTGCCATTGCTCAATTAAAAATTGCATGTGGCTAAACGTGTGTTCTCATTTTGAATAAGTGGAAAGGTTTTATGGAAATAGTGTTCATACACGAACGTAACGTATTTAAAGACCTCTGTGGAAATACGAATTGCGTTTGAATAAGAAATGATACTACAACCGTTGCAAACTAACGTCGACTTCGTCCCTTGAACGATAAATCACGAGTTAGCGATTGAATTATTTCCAGCTGTTCAACGATTTCATATGACATCAAAGGCCGTCGACGTCGATGTTAATTTCAAGTCTTCACGAGACTAAAGCTGTCAATTGAATTGAAATTAAAAAATATATATTTCATGAAATACGCGATTTAAAGGTGTTCTAACATGTATTATCTGCAACCGTCAGTTTTCTACTTCGACACCTTTAAAACGCGTTCTCAGGTTTTATATATTCGTCATTTTCGTTCAGTAGCTAAATTTGCTGCCCCGGATGCAATGTTTGGTATAAGTCAAGTTTCTTAACCGCAGTATTCTTCTTTATGTTCTCTGCCCATCGGCAGGTTCGTATGACCAATGACGCCATCGTTCTCTGTCTTGTGCTCTTCTCTTCAGTCCACTGTATCCTTCTTCTTTTGTCATCATCCAGTCTAGCAGCATTGCCCTCGGTCTTCCTCGCGTCTTTCTCCCCTCCATCCTTCCCTCCATGATGTCTCTTAGCAGTGTCTCACTCCTTAGGATGTGCCCGATCCATTTCCTTTGTCGTCCGCGTATAGTACTTATGAGTGATCTTTGTTCTTCTACCATTTGCAGGATTTCCTCGTTCGTCCTCCGTTCCACCCAGCTAACTCTCTCCATTCTGCGCCACACCCACATCTCGAAGGCCTCCAATCTTTTTATGTCGTCCTTCCTCATTGTCCATGTCTCGGAGCCGTACAGCACAACACTCCACACCAGTGTTTTCACCATTCTCTTCTTTAGATTCTTGCTTAAGGTTCCTCTCATCAGCTCTCCTCTTTTGTAAAATGCATCTTTTCCCATGGATATTCTTCTTTTTATTTCCTCGTGGCATCTTGCATCGTCTGTGATCACACTTCCTAGATAGCAAAACTTCTCCACCTGTTCTATTTTTGAAACCGCAGTATTAGAATGTCGATAAACAAGCGATGGTATTACTTGCTGTAATCGACTTTGTTTATAATATATAAGCGGTGCTCGATAGTCTAATGGTTAGCTTGCTAAACTGATAACCGAGAGGTCTTTTTTCTCCTCCTTCTTGTCCTTTTTCTCTTCTTCCTCCTTCTCCACATTCGAAACTGCATTCTGTATTTTCTGTCCAAGGCATTTGCAAGTGGCGCTATACAAATTATGCTTCACATACGGGTTAAATAGTTAGTCTTTTATTGTTTAAACTCTGTTTAGAGAAAACAATAAATGTTGGTTATTTCAGAATTAGGTAATGATGCGACACCTTTATAACGCTTTTCAAAACGTTATATAAATCTTATTTTCGTTCAATCGTTGTTCACTACCGGCTAAATGCATACAAGGCAACGAAAGCGGAAAAATATAACTTTCAAAAGAGACGATTAAAGGTGCAAATACAGAGTCTTACAGGATTACTTCCCACCGATGATTGTTCGAGGCTACAACGCCCAAATTACTTTGAACTACCGAAGAAAGACAATCTAAATTTCATCCCGAGAGTACTTTATAGACGATAGTTCCGAGCATTGCTCTTCGTTGATCCGATTGAATGTTCATTTCCTTTCTTCTCTTAACTGTTTTGTTCATGGTTGCCGTACGACAACCAGTTTACTCAATAAACGAATGTACATGCATACATACATACTAATAATATTCATTGTTTAACGACATAAAGTAATAGTCAATGACTAGTCAGCCGTCAATGATCGACTTAAATTCATAAATATTCTGCACCAATTGTCCCGTACAAGAAATGTGAAAAGCACGGAAATTTAATAAACATTCCCGATGCATAAGAAATTCTCAATCTAGTTATTCCAATATTAAATAAAACTGCAGCCATTTACATGAGTCAACGAAGGAGGAAGAATAATTTCTGTCGGCGTCAACAGCCTTTGTTGTCGTAAGATGTCGTTATGCCAAAACAATTTCTGTCGACGTTAACGACCACTGTAACAGTTGCCATAAGATGTAATTATAATTGGTAATTTTTATTGCGCCAGTGTCTATTGCACAAGGCGTCAAAACCAAGCGATAATGTGGTCAAGATCCAGAAGATCAGTCCATAAGACAGAGAGGCAGTCTATGGTGGATATGCAAGTTTTAAGACTATATTAGTAGGCCCTAATATTGGGTGCTTAGCGACTTTGACATCTCTCTTTCAAACTCTTGTGTTTCTATCTACGATATCTGTGTATTAATTATTATTATTATTATTATTATTATTATTATTATTATTATTATTATTATTATTATTATTATTATTATTATTATTATTATTATTATTATTATTATTATTATTATTTTATTGCCCTGAGGTACTTCATTCCCTCAAGGTCTTAGAAATTAAAAGTGTTAAGTTCCTGGAACGGCTACACCTCATCCGTGTCGGGTAGAGCTTTGGCTCTTTTATTATTATTATTATTATTTTTTTTCCCCCGAGGTATATGTAATCCCTCGGGAGTCTAAAAAATTATGCAAGGAGCTGTTGTTGAATGTCTGAAAAATCAGGCCTCGTCCTCCGCAACATTAGTGAAAGTGCCACGAAATGCGATAGCGTTGTAGCGCTGGATGCAGATGGAAAAGCGTTGAAAGAGAAAAGTGACCTCCCGCGGCTCTCCAGAAATAATAATAATAATAATAATAATAATAATAATAATAATATTATTATTATTATTATTATTATTATTATTATTATTATTATTATTATTATTATTATTATTATTATTATTATTATTATTATTATTATTATTATTATTATTATTATTGTCGCGAAATACTGCTTTCGATGGGGAACCGGACTCCTGTCAAATGATCAGGTAAAGCAACTGACGGCTCGTGTCGCGACTTCAGGATGCCTCACGACCGTCGCTAATATCCGTCGAGCTCGACTTCGGCTTTTTGGCCAAAGACTTAGAATAAGAAAAGACTGTTTTCGTCGCAATTTAAAACTCTTTTATTGCACAACGACCGAGATTCTTCTTCTTTCAATACGTATCAAACTACTACACGAGAATACGTAAAATCCACGAAGGGCTACGTCAACGATCCAGACGAATATCCACGAAGAGCGAGCGAAAATGCGTCATCTACACAGAACGAAAAGAGCGAGAGCGCGAGCGAGCGAGAGCGCGCTTACTCTATACAAGGTCCTTATATATACCATTCCCAGGCGGCAATTTCTACTGCAGGCGAGCACAGGCCAGGCCGCACGTTTCGAATTCCTACATTGGTGAGACGCATGGGAGGAGCTATACGCCCACTCGTCAATCAACTACTCTATAATTAGGCCTAAACACAAGGTTGCGATGACAGTCAACAAACGTGCATAAATCAGTTTGTAAATAAATGTGTTTCTTTTGAAAGCGTTGTTGATGTAACTAAAAAATTCAGACTAATATTTAAAAATAGGACATGTCCTTTATTAAGATTGGATTTATACGTATTTCGTATCGTATCGTACTTGGAGATTTAAAAAAATTAACCCCCATATCATCAGATACAGGCAGATACTACAAAAAAGTTAGCCAGAAATGGCGCAGGCGAAATTAAAAAGTTTAATACAACGTTCAATGCCTTGGCGACACCAAAAAGTTCGCCACCGCCTCCGGCGTACATGCATAATTATTAAAGCCCAGCCCGGCCATTAAATCATCCAAAAGTTCAGCCAAGCACCATACCAACTCACAGAACAAAAGACAGGAAATCCATTTCCGCCACATTATTATTATTATTTTTTTGAGTCCCGAGGTAAACATAATGCCTCGGGCGTCACAAAAATTTGTCAGGAGAAAAAAGAAAACTAGTTATTCTGGAATGTTTGCATCTCCTCCGGGTCGGGCTCGACTTTTTTTATTTATATTATTATTATTATTATTATTATTATTATTATTATTATTATTATTATTATTATTATTATTATTATTATTATTATTATTATTATTTTTTTTTTTATTTTATTTTTTTTATTTTTTACCCGAGGTATTTATGATCCCTCAGGTGCAAGATACTAATTAATGGTGTTGACTCTGGAGTGGCCGTCCTGGTCAAGATCCGGGAGAACAAAGGTGCTGTGGAAGGCGACTGCGTTGAAACGTTGAATTACAACGGACAGGCGCTGGAAGAGATAGTCTAAACTATTATTATTATTATTATTATTATTATTATTATTATTATTATTATTATTATTATTATTATTATTATTATTATTATTATTATTATTATTATTATTATTATTATTATTATTATTATTATTATTATTACAAAGTAATAAAAATATTAGCAGAGTCTTCATTGAACGGCTTTATATAACAGTTCACATTATCTGGTTCTCCCAATATTTGACTCTCTTACCCGACGAGGCTTCCTGGCTAGGATGCTGT
Organism: Allolobophora icterica; assembly: GCA_963556255.1. NCBI lineage: Eukaryota > Metazoa > Annelida > Clitellata > Crassiclitellata > Lumbricidae > Allolobophora > Allolobophora icterica. Next base: position 8,598,072 of record OY744603.1, on the reverse strand, counting down.
ATATTTAGACATCTGCTGCAATTATTTAGCTTTTCATCTAAAGTTATTATTACTTCATTGTTCTATTTTCTTTCCCTCTGCGTAACATTGTATGTAAAGAACTTCACGTTTGCTAGCGTTCATTGAAGAATACACATACATACTTATTAAATACAGAATTTAAGTAAAAATATCAGAATGCGATTGAAAACCTCGATCAAGCGCTTTTTCTAAAATTATATTTAGATCAGTTTAGACACCATTAAATCGAACTACATGTACCTTATATTATTCATTTCCGCAAGCTGCAACACTGTCTTGGTCCATACCAGCCCAGAATAATATAATTATATTACCGACAACAACCTTTTCAAGTTGAAAAAGCTTATTTATTCAGCAGCAAATTGGAATTTATGAAGCTCATTTCTAAGATTGATACAATAGCGGGTGGTAAACCCGCTTGTAATAATGAGTCGAACAGTTTGCCATAAACACCACTGTCATAAACTTTTCTAATGTCCAAAGGAGCCACGAATACAGAACTACCCATATTGGTCAAATGCTCGACCGTTGTCCTTAGGGCAAATCTAGCCGCAGTACAACCCAACCCCGTTAAAAACCAAACTGCAATCTATTTTTATCGGCACAAAGAAACTCGTCACAAATAAGAAGAAGTAAATTTTCAGACAGTTTAGAAATGGCAGCAATAAGGCCGATGGCACGTTAATTGTCTAAGTCGTTTAGATTCCGAGTTTCACCCTTAACTAAGGGAATAATAATGCCAAGACGAGACGCGGGTGGCACGTAACGGTGGGTAATAAAGCTCTTTAGCAGCTGCGCAAGAGCAGCTGTCAGACAGAGGATAACCCTAAGCTGTTTTGTCGGACAGTCAGTTACCTAATCAATCGACTCATAAAAGACTTTTAACAAACCTTATCTCGATCTTTTCAGACAACCATTTATTTCA
>OY744603.1:8472507-8596926 GCA_963556255.1 Allolobophora icterica | reverse complement strand
AAACGAAGGAGGAGGAGAATGAACGGGTTGAAGAGCAAGATGTGGAGTGGAGAAGGAGGAGGCAGACGGCGAAGAGGAGGATAAGGAGAAAGAGGAGAAGGCGGAAAAGCAGAAGGAAGAATATCCAAGCGACCAAGAGTTTCCGACAGCCACAAGATGTCGCTACATATTTGATACAACCACAATAAGTCTTTTTTATCGCCGTTTCCTTGATTGAGTCTCATCAAGATTTACACTCAGGAATATAATAACATGAACCCATATGTTTACATGCTTTTAACAGTTTAACTGCTCTCTGAGACTGAAAAAGGAAATGACAACATTCACTGAATGAAAGTTAGGAATAGGGCATATATAACTTATGGAATTAACGATTTAAAGGTGTTGTAATCTGTATTATCTTTAACCCTCCGCCAGTATAGAGAATAAGCCGCACCAAAACAGATCTTATTACATCAGCTCTGGTCTCTTATCTCACTCAATGACTAATCGAATGATAATCTAGACATCTGTTATTACTAAGGATAGTATCAATTATTATTCACGGTACTATTAATATTTCTTATTATATTCATATTATCTATATTATACTTTTATTTATATAGTCGAAAATATGCAATGTAAATGCAGAAATCAAAACAAATCGATTTCGATATGTTATACATTTATCGTTCCTCGTTCAATCTTACCATTCAATGAGTCCGATTGATGCAAATTATCATGCTGTCTATTTCGACACCTTTAATTTGTGTTTCAAGACTTATATTTTAGTTCTCTTAGCTGATGTTTCCATGATATGCTCTTGGTCGACTTGTAACGAAATAAAGGTTTAGAATAGCAAACACTCAAGGTGATCATTATTTTTATCCTAAAACTAAGAACACTGAGCTGAGGTTGCAATTATTGTTATTAGTGACTTTTATTGCGCCGGTGTCTATTGCTCAAGGCATAAACCGATGGCACACCAAAATCAAGCCGTAATCAGGTCAAGTAATCCAGAAGATCAGTCCGCAAGACAGAGCCTATGATGGACAACCAATTTGAAAGAGGAAAATTTTAAGTTGAGAACGAAATGACCCAAAAGCTCGTTCACCAGAAGAATCTTTGATTTAAGTATTAACAGAGAAAGATAATCAAATGACCTCGTTGAGTAATGATAAGCAGGGCTGTAGTGGTAAATTTAGAGGTGAGTACACGCTGCGGGTTAGTTTTACGAAACAAATTAGAGGTAAGTACTGTATACGCTACAGTATTTTTTGAGTATACGCTACAGTATTTTAATGTAAATAAATATAAATATTTTTTGAGGTGAGTATGCGGTCTCTAGAGGTGAGCACACGCTGTATACCCGCGTATACCCTCGAATACAGCTCTGATGATAAGTCTAGGGCATAAGAACTGATTTTAAGTATTATGGCTGGCAGGGGCGTCTACACCATAGAAACCTTGGAGCAAATGCTCCATCCAAGAAATAGGGGGGAAAGATTTGTCCATTGTGTTTGCCACCATGTTAGGGGGGGGGGGAAGGACCGGGGAGGGGGGAAGAAGAGGGGAAAAGGGACGTTGCTCCAATGACTTAGGGGGGGATAGACGCCCCTGATGGCTGGCCAGTGTTCACAGTTTTATAAACTACATGTATGAGCTACAATTTAAAATTAATTCTTTGCTGAACAGGAAGCCAATGCAAAGATTTCAGCAAAGGGATTATATGTTCATGTTTTGATGTAATAGTTATGGCTCTAGCCAAAGAGCTCTGCACTCTCTGCAGCTTCAGTAGGCCTATGCTTGATTTATTGATACCAGTTAGAAGCGACTTACAGTAATCTAGGCAACTGGAAACCAATGCATTTGCCAGAGGTCTCCTTACAGCCATGGACACATTACGCCTAATTCTGCGTATATCACGAATGAACATGTTTGTTGAGTTGCAAGTACTGTTTGCATGGCCAGTGAGAGACATGGTAGAATTGAAAACAACGCCTAAGTTGCGAACAGCGTCTGCCAGCTCAACAGTTGAGTGACTAAGCTTCAATGACTTAAGCGATCAAACTTTTAAAGTTGCTGTGAAGTGAGCAGTAGCAGAAAATTTAGTATTTCATGGGTTAAGAAGAAGTTCATTGGCCGGCAGCCAAGACTGTAGGCCTACCTACATGGGCGTCCGCAGGAATTTTTCCAGGAGGGGGCAAAATGTTTCTAGGAGGGAAAATTTTTCCGGGGGAGGCAAAAATGATGTTTTTACACGAACACAGAAAACGTGACAATCTTCAAAATCCAGGGGGCATTTACACCGTCTCGACCACCTCCGGACGCCCATGCCTACCAAATCAAAGACAGCAGACACAGTTGCATATGGGACACAGGACCCAGGAAGCTGCTGTGTAAAAGGTTCAATTAGTAAAATGGTCAGATTTTATAGATGTATTACAAAAGTAACTAACTATTTTGTGTGATTTTTCATCTTGTTCAGTATCAGCATTATTAGTTCTGACTTTCTCCTGCGACTTCGTTCTATGAACGATAATCATGAGTGCGCGATTGAATTATTTCCAGCTGTTCAACGATTTCGTATGACATCAAAGGCCGTTGACGTCGATGTTAAATTGAAGTCTTTTTCGAGGCTGAAGCTGACGATTGATCTAAAATCAGGTATATTATATATTTTATGTAATACATGATTTAAAGGTGTTCTAACATGTATGGTATTCAACCTTAAGCGCGTATAAAATTACCCGCACCACGAGAGATCTTAATTGCTAAATCTGGTTCTATCTTTTGTCTTCCTCACTAATTGATCGAATGACAATAAATAATAAGTCGTGGACGGGATTATTAGCGATATTATTAGTTATTAGTAACAGCAATATCAGTTAGTATTCACACTTGTATTAATATTTCTTATTATATTTATTAATATTTCTTATTATATTTATATCATTTATGATATCCTGTAATTTATATATTGGACTCTATTTAAAATCGTTTGAATGCCTAAGTTGATCTAGGCGCTAAGTAAATGCAGAAATAAAAATGATATCGTTTTTGATAGGTTATACATTCAAAGTTTCTTGTTCAGTCTCTTGATCTCACCCCTCACTGATTCCCTTGTTGCACATTATCACATTTTCTATTTAGACACCTTTAAATTGGGTTTCCAAGCTTGTATATTTCGTCATCTTCGTTTACGTTTTACTAATATTTTTGGGGTCTCATCAAAATTAAATAAAAGTTCAGAATAGCGAGCACTCAAACTAAATCATTATTTTCATCATTAAACTAAGAAGGCTGGTATCAAATATGAGATTGTAATTGTAATTAGTAACATCTATTGCGCCGTTGTCTAATGCACAAGGCATCAAATGATGGCGCACCAAAACCAAGCCGTATCAGGTCAATATATAGAAGATCAGTCCTTAAGACAGAGAGGCAGCCTATGGTCGATAGCAAGTTGAAAGAAGTACGTTTTAAGTTGACAACGAAATGACACAAACGATTAAGCAGAGCGCACAGACACAGGGATAGGCTCCAAGAAGCTCGTTCGCTTAGAACATTTCTTGATTTAAGCTTGACCACACAAAGATAATCAGACTATCTCATTGACTAATAATAAGTCTTGGGAATAGGAACTCATTTTAAGTATTGTTGCTGGCCAGAGTTCACAGTTTTCTAAACTTTGTGCCCCAATTTGAAACTATTTTCTTGCTGAAAAGGAAGCCAATGCAAAGATTTAAGCACCGGGGTTATATGCAGGGCCGGTTTAACCACTAGGCGAACTAGGCGGCCGCCTAGGGCGGCACATTTCTGGGGGCGACAGAGAAGCTACACAAAGAAATATTTTTTAAACCATTGCCGCCGTTTTGCCAGTCCAGGGGCGTAGCCATACAAGGCGCTTAAGGTGCGTACGCACCTCCTGTCACATTCTGCATTAGGGCCCTATTCTTTCACTTTTCTCCAAGCGCGCAAATTTTAAATTTGGTTAACTGTTCCATCTGATGATTATATTTAGCCGCTGCCTACGGTGTTCAAAAAGCCCGTGTACTGCGGTTATGTCTCAGCCTCTCTGCAGTCTGAACTACAGTCTGTATGATGAAGGATGAATCATGATATCTGATACACAGGGCCATAGACCTATTGTGTGGTATTTGTCTATACATGTACTGGGTTACCTAGTGTCGGAGTAATTGACCTTGTTCGACCCCCCAAGCTGCACATGAGCCAGATTCTGCCTTTTAGATGTACAACCACGGCATACACTCTAACGGTATAATCTCTCAGCTCAGCGCTAACATATGCATGAAATAGTATCTGCCTTGTCTTTTGCGCTCGCTCTCTCTCTCTCTCTCTCTCTCTCCTCTCTCTCTCTCTCTCTCTCCTCTCTCTCTCTCTCTCTCTCTCTCTCTCTCTCTCTCTCTCTCTCTCTCTCTCTCTCTCTCTCTCTCTCTCTCTCTCTCTCTCTCTCTCTCTCTCTCTCTCGTTTTCTCTCGCTCTGTCTCTGTCGCAGTCTGTCTCTCTCAATGTCTCTCTACAAGCCTTGTGGGGCCTGTACACTCTACATTGCCTACAGTGACTCTACACACGATTGCAGTATTCGAAACTCTCTTGAAAAAAGAAACTAAGACCCAACTGATGGTAAGGAACTTCTAAATTTAGAGTAGCAGTTCTTGTTGCTATAATTTTTTAAGTAGTACATACGTAGCCTAATCTGCTTCACTTCCTGAAACATTACTAACATAGGCGTAGCTACATTGAGGCAAGAGGAGGCATTTGCCTCCTCTTGGTTTTGTAGATTTAAAAATTTTCCTTGGGTTATAGCCCTGCATCCTCAAATACACCCGATTAGGGTGTACACCCCATGGATGTTGCCTCCTCTTCTGTGTTTAGCCCCGAGAAAAAGTCATCAAGTCATCGAATGTATTAATGACTAAAAAAGGTCATCAACTTTTTTCGTAACATAAATTTAAGAAAACATGCCGAAATTCTGAAATTCTCAGAGCGAAATTCTGAAATTCTCAGAGGTTTTTACGACCGCCCTTCGGACGCTGAAAAATGTCCCCCTCACTTCTCAAACAAGATCGCCGCCACTGCATCAAAGTTTTGACAAGCAGTAGTTGCCTCCTCTTGAATTGAAGTCTGGCTACGCCCCTGATTACTAATGCCTTTACTTAAACCTTAAACGTTACGTGAATCTGTTAAAATAAGAAAGTATAGTATCGAAAGTTGATTCCGTGATTGTTTTATTTAGAAGTAATAATGATTCTTAGATGATTACAATGAACGACGATACTAAATTAAAGATGCAGCATTCGGCTGCATTCCTGTGTGAAGGTTATATTAACTTGATCAATTTAATATTAATTAGGCCCATTATCGCACTTGCCAGAGGCGCAGTGCAACAGGTTCGCCTAGGGCGCCAAATACTGTGGCGCCGGCCCTGGTTATATGATAAAATTTTGATGTATTAGAGTTGTGAACTCTCTGCAGCTTCAACGTGTTTGATTTATTGATACCAGTAAGAAGCGAGTCACAGTAACATAGGCGCCTGGAAACCAATGCATTTGTCCAGAGATATCCTTGCAAACATGGGCATAAAACGCCTAATTCTAAGTATATCACGATAGAATATATATGATGACTTACAAATACAGTATACATGGCCAGTAGTGAGAGACATGGCAGAATTGAAAAACAGCGCATTTGTTATGAGCTGCGTCTGTCAGCTGAACAGTTGAGTCACCAATCTTCAATGACTTAAGCGATCAAATATTTCTTAAGTTGCCCAGTAGCAAAAATTCAGTCTTTGGTGGGTTAAGGATGAGTTTATTGGCCGCCATACAAGACTACATCATCGAAGACAGCAGACAACAGCTGCAGAGAACACTGCGGACGCTGTGGCAAAGGTTCCATTAGTAAACTTATTCAGAATTTCATCAGAGGTTTCTTAATTTAAAGAAGAGAGAGAGAGAGAGAGAGAGAGAGAGAGAGAGAGAGAGAGAGAGAGAGAGAGAGAGAGAGAGAGAGAGAGAGAGAGAGAGAGAGAGAGAGAGAGAGAGAGAGAGAGAGAGAGAGAGAGAGAGAGAGAGAGAGAGAGAGAGAGAGAGAGAGAGAGACAGAGAGAGAGAGAGAGAGAGACAGAGACAGAGACAGAGACAGAGACAGAGACAGAGACAGAGACAGAGACAGAGACAGAGATAGAGAGACAGAGAGAGACAGAGAGACAGAGAGACAGAGAGACAGAGAGACAGACAGAGAGAGAGACAGAGAGACAGAGAGACAGAGAGACAGAGAGAGACAGAGAAATGCAGAGAGATGCAGAGAGAGAGAGAGAAAGAGAGATATAATGAGAGGGAAAGAAGGAGATAGAGGAGCTGTTACGGTTGGTTGCGTTTAGGATGAGAGAAACTGTAAAGCGTCGGAGTTGATGGATCGGAGTAAGATTTAAGAAGAAGAAATTAAGAAATGAAAATTAGACTAGCGATCGTCTGTTTAGTTTCTCTTTAACGACTCTTTGTTTATAACGAAGATGATTGAAGGAATATTCCAGATTATCAGAATTTTAATAGTCAAAATAAATACGTTGAATATAATCACATCAACTGCATAAGAGCAAAATGATGCAAAGCGTTTGGATGGACCTAAAGTTCAACGACTTCTTAAGGCAACAAAGGCTGTTGACGTCGACAGAAATTATTCTAACAGCTCTCTCCGTTTGTACGGCATAGTAATGCTGAGATCGGAATATCGATGTTGTAGTAAACCATTGTTTAACACCATCTTATAGCCACAAAGGCCGTCGACGTCTTTAGAGTTCATTGATATTGTTCAGTTCATTTTCATATATCTTTCATCGCTCAGTTTCGTGCGCTTTTTCCTGGTTGGCTTCATGTCTGACAGGCTGTTGCGATGGTTATGTTGAGCTTTTAATTATACATAACTGATATTGATTTAGCCATGTGGTTCTTTCTCTCTTAATCTCAGGGATACAATCATGTATACTAATAGCAAGGATGGATGGATGGATCCAAGTTTAACGACATCTTATAGCAACAAAGGCTGTTGACGTCGACATAAATTGTTTCGGCATATTACAGCAAGGGAACGAAAATTAGTTTCTTATTACGTCCTGGGAAGCGATATAAAGGTGTTTACCCTGCCAGCATTATCATACGCATTTAGTTGGAATTAGGTCTATAGGTCTTATATATGGCCCCATTTGGGCATGTTGGCATGGTAGTCGTGTCCAAATATTTCATAATAGCCTACTACGGGCACCAGCTTTTTCACCAACGCTGCGCTGTGTCAGAGGTTTTTTATTCCTGATATTTCTATAGCGCCTCTCGAAGTCAACACTACTCAGAGGCGCTCCCGACTACAGCATTTGATACTGTGCCGGAATTTTCACGCCGAAGCGCCACGAGCAATTGCGAGTGAAGGACTTGCCCATGGTCCGTACGCAGCGGCTAGAGTGGGATTCGAACCTGCAACCCTCCGGTCACAAGGCGCCGAACTTACCACTGAGCCACCACGCCCCACATTGTCTGATATTGGTTGTCTAGAGATCGATGTGCATTGGAACAGTCCTTTCAATCTCAGTGTGTATACGAAACGTTCGAAATTATCTATAGTTAGGCTATTTGTGGAAATGTTTATCACAATCATACTATTACTGTTTTGCTGTTAGCTTGCAGCACACCATATACATGTAAACACATTAAATTCGAACGCTATGTTATCCTTGACTTATAAGTAAGGTTTGTTAGACGCATTATTTCCAGAGGTAGCTGGGCTGGGTTTCATAGGCATAATTTTTTTGGGGAGGAGTACGAGGGATACCCATATCCCCACTGTATGGACTGGAGGATACCGAACCCCGACTTTTCATATCCAGAAGAAACAATGCCCATTATTTTCTCGAAAGAAGGTCTTCGTTTGAGCTATCAAGACTCAAAGCAATTACCGACCGTGATCACTATCGTCATTTTCATTGTTACTATTATTGCTATTATGATTGTGATTATTATTATTATTATTATTATTATTATTATTATTATTATTATTATTATTATTATTATTATTATTATTATTATTATTATTATTATTATTATTATTATTATTATTATTATTATTATTATTATTATTATTATTATTATTATTATTATAGTGTATTAACCCGTCATAAATTATGACGTGACGACAGCGTATTATAGGCCTATATGTATCGTTGGCTAAAATGCTCTGATCGCCGTCGTCAAGACGACCGTCGTCAAGACGGCAGTATAGTGACGTCACAAACGGTTTCACAATAGAACAGAAAGCGTTATACGACGGACAAATTTGCATATAAGGAAACTATATGTATAGATTATTAGGCATGGCGCATAAACAGTGCCGTTGTTATTAGTTAACTGTCGCAAAGGGAAACTATGTAAACATTTGGTACTCCTCACTTTCTAGAAAAAAGTTACGCCGTTGCTTGTGCGTTTAAGAAGGGAATGTTCTACAACTAAAGTTCTGTTTTATACAGTAGTTGCTTGTGAATGGTTTAATCAGAACCAAAATGCATTTTCAAATGATTTCTCTACTAATATGTCTCGTGTTGATCAGAATATAATGTCTGGCAAGATAGATTGTCCTGAACAGTTTACCTAAATAGTGGCAAATTGAATAACTAAGAAAAAATCTCTGCTACTTTAAAATAGCCGTAAAATTGTTGTCTTGTTTGACACTTTTTTCCTACTGCTTCGTTTGCTTTGTTTATTTCTCCGATGTCACACCACCATTTACCATTGAATGGAAACGAATATATAACGTTTTAAAAACCAAATATAAAGGTGTCTAACTGATAGCACAATAATTGTGAGTAGTGTCCTGTGGTAAATGAATCTGTTTCCTGCCAATGCCGTTTAATTCAAGGAACGATGCAAATGATAATCCGAAAGTTATGGACTGAACGAAAATGACATACATGTGTATTAATAACCGCTGAAAATTAATTTAAAGGTTGCTTCCAGCTGAACTGCGGTCTCTTCCTCGAGACTCGTCCACCGCTTTCTTCTCTACTCGAAAACTTCTCTTTCGCCGGGTTGGGCTGGGAGCGCCTCTAAATGGTTTCCTGAAAGGGCGCTCTATAAATGCTCAGTTGATTGATTGACTGATTAATTACAGATATTTTGCGGCAATTTAAACTAGCAGAGATTTTTGGTTCTGATTAAACTTAGACATAGTAGTGTGCCGATTTGGGCCCTTTGTTTTTTTTTGGACTGCGTCTTAACCTGGTGACACTGCGACACTGCACCGAGTGACCTCTGCGTCAGCGCTCTGCGCTGCGCCGTTTGTACACTGCGTCTACGCTCTGCGTCAGCGTCTGCGTCCTGCGTCATTCTGCACTGCGTCATTGTGCACTGCGTCATTCTGCACTGCGTCATTGTTTACTGCGTCATTGTGCACTGCGACTGCGCTCTGCGCATGCGTACTGCACTGCGTCAGCGTCAGCGTCAGCGCTCTGCGTCAGCGCTCTGTGACACTATAAAGGTGCGCAGCTCAACAGTTAGTCAGTTACTCGGAGTCAGACACGTAGAGAGGTTTGAAGGTTCGTCAGCGTCGAGTTGAGTTCGACAGTTGAGTTCAGAGTCAGCGTCGCCAGTGCTCAGTTACTTCGTCGTGGTTGCGTCGCTTGTACCACGGAGTCTGCTAGTTCTTTCGTCGTCGGTGACAGGTAGTCGTCACTTGTTGTCGTAGGCAGTCGTCGTCTGCGTCGCCGGAGTTGTATCCTCCGGTTGAATACGTTCTTGAACTCTGCCCTCGTCGGACTGAGGAACTGATTTAACTGTGAACTCATTACATTATGTTTGTTCAATTATATCGACGGGTAGTCGATCGTGTTTGATCGGGTAATAAAGTTTGAAACCAGAGGTCTGTCTTCTGCTTGACTAAGGGAAGCCTTACCCCACGGAATAGAGTCAGGACACGAACACTGGGCTGGGCCATCCTGGTAAGCTGATTCGGCCCAGGTTCGACACAGTAGTCTGATTTTGTTCAATCGTTGACTAACTCCGCCACTGCCCATACTCCCAAGCCGGAGAAAGACGACAACATTCCTGCTGTTCCTGATAATTTTTTCATAACAATCCTCTTCATCGTATTTCTATCAGTCCTCCTCTTCCTCCTCTGGAGGAGAAACGGTGAAGGAACGTGATAAGAGGATTGATAAGCACATTTTAGAGGAAGAAAAGAAGGAGGAGGAGGATGGAGAGGAGCAGAAAGTGGAGGAGAATGAGGATGGTTAGCAGGAGAAATAGGAAGAGAAGAGGATGGGGAGGAGGAGAAAAACGAGGAGGATGAAAAAGATGAGCAGAGGAAGAGGAGGAGAAAGAGAGGTTAATCAATTTTGTTGTTGCGTCACATTTCCATGTTCGCACTAATTACTCTGCTACCGTGTAAAACAGAGTCGCCGGAACAAAGGGTCGTTTCTTCCCACTCGTCTTAAGTGAGTTTGGAGAGTAGCGGATTCGATCGAAGATAATATTATCGTTCTCTGATTCGACGCCTTTAAATCGCTTCTTTAGGTTTCATATATTCTTCATTTTCGTTCTTTCGCTAATTCTATCTTCCGCAGACTTTAGAATGGTCGCCAAGATCGTTAACGGGTGTGTAAGACACGAAATGTCAATAAGCACGTGATACTACTAATTATATTCGAATCTGTTTAGACTTAAGAGTTGCGCAATAGTCTAGATTCTAGAAGTTAGCTTACTAAACTGTTAACCGAGAGGTTATTCCTCTTCTTCCTCCTCTTCTTCTTTTTCTTCGTCCGCTCCTCCTCCTTCTTCTTGTTCTTCTTCTTCCTCCTCCTGCTCCTGCTCCTGCTCCTCCTCTTTCGAGACAGCATTCCGCATTTTCTTTTCAAGGCATGTGCAGGAAGCGCTATACAAATTACGCATCACACAGTGTGAGAATTGTAGAAAAAAAGACGGAGGGGGTTAAACTATGATGAGTTTGATCCATGTAGAGTTGAATATTTTATCCGTATATATTTAGCAAACTGTAAAAATTCAAAAATGCAATAGAAAGCTTAAACTCCATACAGTGATGACATCACAAAATTCATTAGTATGCAATTCACTTAGTCAGAAATCTCACAATTAACCAGAGCATTGCTTTATTAGTAACCCACAAAGTGAATTGTGAAGGAAAATACTAAAATATATGCGCAATATAATCACACCAGCACAAGTGAGGGGTTGGAAACGACCACCGGGTGTGCAATGAAGACTTAATTGTGGGGTCCTAAGAAAGACTAGGGGTTGACACCCCAACACCACATAACACTCACCCTGGCATTACATACTGTTAGGTTAGATCATATTATTACACATTGCTAGTCCTGTAATGTCTGTACACTGTTTAAAGAAAAAAGAAATGTTGTTTACTTTAGAAATTAGGCTAGGCTTAGACACCTTTATATTGCTGTTCTTCAACGTTATATAAAACTTATATTAGTCAAGAAGCAGGTTTGTTCCGCGTGAGCTTTACAACATTTTATTACAATAATTCGCAAATTAAACGTACAGTGCAAAGAAAGCTATAAGCAAACTAAAAATCTTATAGCGTCCGAAAAACATTATGAAATTTTTGTCCAAGCAGAGCCTTATTATTTCACTAACATTCATTGCTTAACGACATAAAGCAATATAACTAACAGTGTTTGAAGCAAATCGAACAATATTCCACAAGAATTGTCCCGCGCAAGAAATATTAAAAGCAAAAAATTTAAAAAGCATTCCCGATGCACAAGCAATTGTCAGTCTAGTTTCTACCGTTTTACGGATGTTTCACGCCATTCACACGAACCACGCGAATGAAGAGGATTCTGAGTATTACGACATCTTATGGCAACAAAGACCGTTGACATCGACATAAATTACTTTGGTGGAAAACTGCTTTTTCTAGCTCATAGTAGGATAGTATAGGGTCCAGAGTTTAACGACATCTTATGGCAACAAAGGCCGTTGACGTCGAAAAAAAATATTTTTGAACCGTTCTCAACGTTCCCAGCGGTTTTTCGGTTAGTTACTCCTCCTCTTCCTCTCCTCCTCCTCCTTCTCCTCCTCCTCGTCCACCTTCTCCTCCTCCTCCTCCTCCACTTTCGAAACTCTGCATTACAAATTCATTGCCATCTGATCGTGTTTTTCTCTTCAAGGCATCTTCAAATATCGCTCTAAAAATTTCGCATTACATACTGTTACATTGGATCACATTTACTGATCATTATGAGTCTTTTAATGCTTATTAATTTTATCATTGCTTTTAATGCTTAGCAGAAAAAGAAACGCTGGAAAATTCAAATTTACACTAGGCTTAGACACCTTTATATGGGTGTTAACTTGCTCTATATAAATCGTATTTGTTCAAGCATTGGCTGTCATGCATGAGATCCCTGTTCTACTTCTGTGTTTTCGTTAGTTATCAATCAATACAATTAAACAGCAAAAGAGAAGTAAATGAATTACTTGTCTTTTAAACTTGCAATGACCTTTTTTACTGACTCATATAAATAGATTAAGAATACCATGTGCATTGAGAATGTTCATCAAGAATCTTTTGTACATCTGAAATTCATGTTTCATGATAATTGATGCAAAATATTGTTTAAAATGTCATCACAGTTCATGTATAATAGACATTATTACCTGTATTATCTTATGCTGTTAAACAATGAACACTAATGACGTTGTAAAGTTAAGTTTTGACACCTTTAAACGGTGTCTTACACATGTTATAACTTCATTTTCCTGCAGTGTATGTGATTTAAATTGTCGTCAACGGTATTTGATGTCATAGGACGCCGTTAAACTGTGGAGTAATAATAAAAAAAAGCGTTGGCTGCGACCATACTGAAATGCCAACTGTTTATTCATGAAACGATTCCAATTATCAGAAAATCATAATTAGTTTTATGTAAATAAATCATTATTAAACGGTTTACATGATATTTGCATATATTTCTATAATATTGCTAGATAAACATGAACTACGTTTCCGAATTGTCCGACTCTGGAACAACTTAAGTTAAAACAACAAAAAAGACCCTGAAACTACCAGAGAAAGACCGAACGAAAAGAATCCCATATCCAGAATGACATGCAGAGAAACACAAAAGATAAACGGCAACTATGAAATTATAGTAACTAACCTTAATCGTCAAAAACAGATATTCTTTACGTAGAATGAGGTCGACGTCAACATCTCTGGCGCCATAAGTTTTGTTAAACTTTATTTGTTCCTAACGCCAGTGTTAATAAAAGACATCCATTTTTTGCGGTCATTTGTCAAATGCAACGCTGCTTTTGTCTTTAATCCAAGTGTTGTTAAGTCCAGTTTTATGCTATCCAATCGTTTTCTTCCTTCGTTTCTCTTTCCTTGGAAATCTTCCTCTACTGCAATGCGTGGGATTGGTTAGATCAGATTATTTCCACTTAAACCTAAAAACATTCCGAGTCTTCATTGAGTGACTTTACATCGCAGTTCACATAATCTGGCTCTCCCAAGATTTGACTCTCTTACCCGACGAGGTTTGCTGGCTGGGATGCTGTACAGTTAGGCATCTGCAACAATTATTTCGCTTTCCATCTAATAATAATAATAATAATAATAATATTTATCCTTTAATTAAGCGCCTGCAAACGCACTGCGCTGTACATGTACATGTTATGCGATAAATCTTAACTACTAACAGAACAGACAGCCTGCAATACACGGCGTAAATTGCAGCCTACAAAGCATGTCCGCCTATGGGACTCGATCTCTGTACCTCTCGCACTCTACGCCAGATGTTATCCAATGCGCTATCGAGCCCCCATTAACGTTATTATTACTTCATTGTTCTAGTTTCTTTCCATCTATGTTATAAATGGGTTTTATGTAAAGGTAGATAGATGTGAATTTTTTTTAAAAAGAGCTTTTAATGGCCACGAAAAGAACCTTTATGGTCATAAAAGTGAAAAAAATATGCAAAGAAACTCTGCACTACAAATTCATTGCCATGTGATCATATGTTTTTCTGTTCAAAAGCATCTACAAATTTCGCATTACATACTGTTACATTAGATCACATTTACTGATCATTGTGAGTCTTTTAATGCTTATTTATCGACGCTTTTAATGCTTAGCCGAAAACAAACAATGGAAAATTCAAAATTTAAACTAGGCTTAGACACCTTTATATCGCTCTCTAGTTGCTCTATATAAATCTTATTTTCGTTCAAGCGCTAGTTGCTACCCATGTTGATATTCAAACTGTTTATTCATGAAAAGATTCCAATTACCAGAAACTCAAAATTTAAACTGAGTTATATTGAACACTGGGCCTATTTCATGAAAAACTTGGGAAGAGACAAATGTAAGCGCCCTCTAAATACTTCTTCTGAGTCTTCGAATTCGGGAAACTCATCCTTCAACAAATCCGTTTTCGTTGATGATGAAACAGAGGAACGAGTAGAGCGAAATCAGTCCTTGTCAACTGCTGATTGTGCTACGTCTGTGACTGCAGATGAGGCTGGGGATGAAGGAACAAAAAGCTCTAATGAAGACGAAGTTCTACCAGTCGATAAAAGTCATGAGATATCGATTTGAAGACAGCAGACGTTATCGCGTGCAGATGAGGTTGCTGACGAAAGAAAGTTTATGAGAACACTCCATCCAAATAATATACCGAAACAAAATCAATTCAACAAGGAACAAAGATGGTGAGTAAGAAAAATCACCCTCCAAGCCAAAAAGAAAATAAAATGAAGTAACGATAAAGATGTAGGCCTAGATGTTTTTGATTGTGCACAGAGTTTTGTTACAGCTGATGACAAGATCCTTACGCAAGAAAGTGTTTCTTCAAGATTATCTGTCAAGTTTTTGTGCGTTAATACGACATATTTTCATCGCCCTTCTAGCTTCTTGTTCTAAGCGTTAATACGACATATTTTCATCGCCCTTCCAGCTTCTAGTTTAATTTACATTTTAATCGTTCATCCCGCTTCCAGTTTAATTTACATTTTAATCATTGATCCCGCTTCCAGTTTAATTTACATTTTTATCGTTCATCCCGCTTCCAGTCTAATTTACATTTCTATCGTTCATCCCGCTCCTAGTTTAATTTATATTTTAATCGTTCGTCCCGCTTCCAATTTAATTTAGATTTTAGTCGTCATCCCGCTACCAGTTTAATTAATATTATAATCGTTCGCCCGCTTCCAGTTTAATTAACTTTTTAATCGTTCATCCCGCTTCTGGTTTAATTAACATTTTCATCGTCATCCCGGTATCAGGGGCTTTCACCTCCGGACGATTCACCTCTAGGGGTATTCACCTCCGGACGTTTCACCTCCGGACGTTTCACCTCCGGACGATTCACCTCTAGGGGTTTTCACCTCTAGGGGCTTTCACCTCTAGGGGCTTTCACCTCTAGGGGCTTTCACCTCCAAATGTAAAATGAGACCTTTTGAAGAGATTTATTTACGCAAGTTATTTACGCCGAAAACATAACAGACAACATACAAAATATGAAACTAATTATCACTAAGCAATGAAGTAGATTTCTTAGTGTCAACGTGCAAACTATACAACTAATGAAGCAGATTTCGAACACAAGAAATGAATTGAGATACGAAGACAATGAAAGCTTCTAGAACCTAGCTAAGTAGACACCTAATAAGCTGATAACGGCAGATGCTAAGGACAGACCACAATTCGCGTGCCAGTGACTGTATGCCCTAATTAACCATAATTAACCATAGGCGCATAAGAAATGAATATAGATAAGAAGATTATGGAACAATTTCTAAATTGTAGGCTCTTAACGAGAAGTAATTATATAATACCACGGTGTGCAGTATTTAAGCATCCAACAAGAGAAACAGACATTCAAAAGTGAACTTGTCGTCTGACAGAATGTCTGATTTGTTGGAATACGGCGCTTCTAAACGAGATAAGGTAGTTTGTATGTTGTCTGTTATGTTTTCGGCGTAAGTAAATCTCTTCAAAAGGTCTCATTTTACATTTGGAGGTGAAAACTTGAGTCAATAAATCTCTTCAAAAGGTCTCATTTTACATTTGGAGGTGAAAGCCCCTAGAGGTGAAAGCCCCTAGAGGTGAAAGCCCCTAGAGGTGAAAACCCCTAGAGGTGAAAGCCCCTAGAGGTGAATCGTCCGGAGGTGAAACGTCCGGAGGTGAAACGTCCGGAGGTGAATACCCCTAGAGGTGAATCGTCCGGAGGTGAAAGCCCCCTGAACCGTCATCCCGACCCTAGTTTAATTAACTTTTTAATCGTTCATCCCGCTGCTAGTTTAAATAACATTTTAATCATTCATCCCGCGCTTCTAGTTTAATTAACTTTTTAATCGTTGATCCCGCTTCCAGTTTAATTTAACTGAGAGTGGGACGAACGATTAAGAAGTTAATTATAGTAGGAGCGGGATGACGATTAAAATGTAAATTAAACTAGAAACGGGATGACGATTAAAATGTAAATTTAACTGGAAACGGGATGACGATTAAAACGTAAATTAAACTGCGAGCGGGATGACGATTAAAATGTTAATTAAACTAGGAACGGGATGAACGATTAAAAAGCTAAATAAATTAGGAGCGGGATGAACGATTAAAAAGTTAATTAAGCTAGGAGCGGGATGAACGATTAAAAAGTTAATTAAACTAGAAGCGGGATCAGCGATTAAAATGTAAATTAAAATAGGTGCGGGATGAACTACTAAAATGTTAATTAAACTAGGAGTGGGATGAACCGTTAAAAAGTTAATTAAACTGGAAGCGGGATCAACGATGAAAAAGTTAATTAAACAGGAAGCGAGATCAACGATTAAAATGTAAATTAAACTAGAAGCGGGATGAACAATTAAAAAGTTAATTAAACTAGGATCGGGATGACGATTAAAATGTTAATTAAACTAAGAGCGGGATGAATGATTAAAATGTTAATTAAACTAGCAGCGGGATGAACGATAGAAATGTAAATTAGACTGGAAGCGGGATGAACGATAAAAATGTAAATTAAAGTAGAAGCTGGAAGGGCGATGAAAATATGTCGTATTAACGCTTAAAAACTAGAAACTGGATGAGCGATGAAAATATGTCGTATTAACGCTTAGAACTAGAAGCTGGAAGAGCGATGAACTTATGTCGTAGATTAAACTAAAAGCTGGATGAGCGACGAAAATGAGCTGAAACCAATGAAAATATCGCTCAACCTAGAAGCTGGAAAATCGTTATCCTTTCGCCTGTGAACCTTTTGTCCGTGAACCATTTGTCGGTGAACCATTTGTCGTGAACCTTTTGTCGTGGAACCAGCCTACACAGATATATTACATTAGGACAATCCATTCCTTAACAGTAACATCAATTTAGAACAATAAACAACAGCAATAACAATTGCAGGAACATTTATTGACAGTAACATCACCATGATAATTATTTTAGAGGAAACGTAACATTGCTAATAATAATAATTCACATTGGTCATATAATCAATAGAGTTGACCTTTCTTAAGGGGTAATAGTAAATATTATATAAAGTAAAATATTTTTATTAATAGTCACTGTACAAAGTAATGCGCTATAACAAAGTAATGCGCTATAAAATTTATCGTTGCCGAGATATTCGTGTCATAACTTTCGGGATATACGGTATGTGTAAATATGGCGAGATCATCGACTTATATTAAAGGTCGATGGGCGAGATAGACCGATTTGTAGTGTGTTTCACGGAAACTTTAAAAATTCGTAGAAAATCGTCGGATCGTTATTCGCAGTCGGGAATAGTTGCGTTCGACTAGTTTCGATGCCAGGTATCACCAGGTAAAATTTGGTTACACTAGCAGCGCCCCAGTAAATACCGAGTTCTACCGGTAACAGCTCCAAGTAGGCCTAATGCATATGCACAACGCAGTCAGGTTAGCAATGCGACTAAAATCTATAGAGTATTGGAAATCCTCGATCTTCCAGACTTGTCCGCCATTACATCCCAATGACCTGAACAGAAAAAAAACATAAGCTGGAATTAAACCAACGCACACTGTATGTGGCTCGTGAAAGCGATGATCTGTTAAAATATTTTAATCACAAGCGCAGACAGTAAAATAAAGAACTACTGGATAAATCATTGAATCACATTTAATCGTTATAAGAAATCTGATGCTTTTATTCTATTGCGAGAGAAAGGAGACACGCTCGATGCCACAATTACAGCTAGGACACTTTTAGACACCTTTTATTGGAAGTTACTTACGTCATATAAAATTACATCATTTTCGTCGAATTGGTAGTTTGGAATTCAACTAGATTAAGCTATAAATAAACAAATCATTTAATAAACGGTTCATATCATATTTGCATATATTTCTATGATCATTTTAGTTAAACATGAACTACGTTACCGAATAGTCCAACTCTGGAACAACTTAAATTAAAACAAAGACCCTGGAACCTACAAGACAAAGACCGAAAGAAAAGAAACCCATATCCGGAATGACAGACAGAAAAAAAATAAAAATAAATGGCAACTATGAAATTAAAGTAAACATTCTTAAACTGCAACTAACCTTAGTCGTCAGAATCAGACATTCTTTACGTAGAGTAAGATCGACATCAACGTCACTGGCAGCCGTACGTGTCGTTAAACATCATCAGTTTGTGACGCCAGTGAAAATAAAATTTAATGAGCTCCATTCTTGTCGGTCATTTGTCAAATTCAACGCTGCTCTTGTCTTTTGTCCAAGTGTTATGAAGTCCACTTTTATTATTATATTATCCAATTGTGTCCCACTTTCTTCTTTCGTTTCTCTTTCTGTGGAAACTTTCCTGTAATGGTCAGTTTGAATTATTTCCACATGGACCTAAAACAATCGGGATCTTCATTGAACGACTTTGCGTAACAGTTCACGTAATCTGGTTCTCCCAAGATTTGACTCTCTTACTCGACGAGATTTCCTTGCTAGGATATTGTACAGTTAGGCATCTGCTACAATTATTTGCTTTTCATCTAATGGCAGTATTATTTCATTGTTCTATTTTCTTTCCATCTGCGTAACTTTGTTTGTAAAGCGCTGAGCGTTTGTTAGCGTTCATTAAAGAATACATTTATATACCTATGAAAGAAAACTATAAGTAAAAGTGTCAGAATGCAATTACAGTTTTCAATCGCTTTTTCTGAAATTATATATTTAAATCATTTAGACACCTTTAAATCGGGTAACTTGCAACTTATATTTGTCAAGTGCGCAAACTGTCAATAATGTTAGATTGCTTCGCGTGGTTAAACGTTAACATTATTTCAAGCTGAATGCCGAAAAGGCTTATAAAGTTTAATATTAAGCAGCAAATGTAGTTTATGTAGGCCCAGAGCATTTTAAAATTCTGGAAAGGTGCTGCACACATTACCAGCCAGATATGTTTTTAGAGTGGTACAAAGCCATTCTATATCAGTGAGAAGTTTCTGTAAAATGTTCAGAGGAATGGCATAAGATTTTTTGTACGGCCTTGGAAATATTTGTAGAAATTGATTAAATAATAATGATAATGATGATGATGACGACGACGACGATGATCAATATTGATGATGGAGAAGGAGGTGAAGGAAGGTGTGGAGGAAGATGAAAAGGTAAATGAGGAGCAATAAAATAGTACCCGGAGTCAGTCGCTAAGGAATTAACGTCTGACTTGGTGAGTTAGCGACTGTGACTCAGTCGACTAAGTCGCATGCTTTTCGACTGACTAAGTCGCTTAGACAAATCGACTGACTTAGCGACTTGCTATCGACTTCTCAGGTAATCAGGTATGTCTATTAGACATACCTGATCTGATTACCTAACAATATAATGCAGTTTACCGCATACTGTACTGACCGCGCCATCATTTCCGTGAGCATTAGATGAATTCCATATTGGATCTTTACAGGCTCTGCTCCATGTGGGCATTCTGACAGAGGACAGACCGATGACTGTGAAAATTAATGTTAATGTGAATTCGTGAAATTGAGCGCTTGATAAATCGAATGAAGCGAGGAGGATTTATAGCAGTACCCGATCCTACGGCCACTTAGGCCGAAACTGCTGATGCGTGCCTCTTTCAGGCAGTCGCAGAGAACGAGAATCATGTAGGCCTACTCTGGCATTTATTCCCCTCTCTTCGTAATCACCAACATCATCTTCGTAATAGAATGCATAGCTTCACTTTACCAAGAAAGGAAAACAACTATATCCCCGTATTCTCTATAGGAACTCTTACTAATATTACTTGATCTTTTTGTTTCCAGAGCTAAAACTGCCTTGGCCAAGCACCGGGCGTTTGTCTGTAGTGGGTCCCACGATCTGGAATAACCTTCACTCTCTGCTCAGAGCCAAAATAATGACTGTCTTTTCTTCATCGGTCTCGCGTTCACGGTTCCCTAAAGGCATTTTTTTCCTCGGGGCTTCTCTGCTGAGAGCACCTCTGAATAATAAGGCCTATTCTGCGAGAGGCGCTTTATAAATTTCTAGATACAATACAGTACAATAATGTAGCAAACTCTTTCTCTTACAATGTACCAAGTTGGGCACGTCAGCTTGTTTTCCTCAGCAAACGAATATTGTATTGTATTGTATTGTATTGTATTGTGAGTGTTGCTCCTGTCCTGCTGTCCTTCGTCAAATCGACACTTGGAAACCGCGATTAAAACAACAAGCAAAATATTAAGTGAACGGAGTCGCTAGCAGTCGATAGCTTAGTGACTGGTTTCGACTTGAGGGCTTAGCGGCGGCAGCGGCGGCGGAACAGTTTTGCAGAAAATAATATTTCTAATTGGGCTAATAGCTTGAGAGATCTGTTTGGAGAAAACTGAAACGTTCGAGGATACTTTCACCACTATCTTTTAGACACCTTTAAATTGCTTTCAACGATTATATATAAACTTCATTCTCCGTGAATCATTATGAGTATTAAACCAGTGGTTCCCAAACTATGGTCCGCGGACCAATGCCGGTCCGCGAGCCCTCAGTTGCCGGTCCGCGAAGTGAGTCAAGAAACTGGACAAAAAAGATGTTAGACGTTTTCTCGATTGGGTCTCGCTACGAACTATCTTCAAAAAATACGATTGTCTCGCAATCAAAACCATATTTTTCATATAAATTAAAAAGATTTGTTCTGGGAGTAAATGTATTTCAGCTATTGTAGACAATAACTGCCGAAGAAATAGTCATTCGACAAATTGCTGACAGGTCATATAGAAGTTGTTCGACTTTACTAGAAATTTTGATCGTCACATTTGCGGTTTTTGACCGGCAATTAGAAACCGGATGTGACGTATCTCTTTTGTCTTTAATAACCTGGTCACTGCTTCCCTCAGTAGAAAATAAACACGTCTGCTTTTAGATTCGATATTGTAAGTATCGGCCTAACATATTAAAAATTTGAAAATGTTGACAATTGAAAATACCACACCACACTCCGGAGACGATGACGGCGTTCTCCAAGCTTAAACATACGTCTGTTATATAGTTTATTAGAGCCTGAGGGATTTTTCGTACCGTACCTCGGTCCTTAAAAAAAATTTAAAATAAAAAATATATCAATAAACAGGTATAGCGTTTTATTTCAATTTTTTTAATGCAACTTTTTGATTTATATCAGATCAGTAAAAAGTATTCAGTTGATAATTAGTACAGAATTATATACCCGCGCTACTATTAAAAAATAATTTAACTTTTTTGACCCAATTTATAGATAAAAAATAATTAATAAATTGGGTACCGGTCCTGCTGCAATAGAAAATTCCTGCCGGTCCTTCAAACTGAAAGTAAATTCCTGCCGGTCCGTCACACTGAGAAGTTTGGGAACCGCTGTATTAAACAGTCAGAAGGTCTCGATCGAAGATAACAGACGTCCTCTTCGAGTATAGACGGGATTGATGATGAAAGCCATGTTCCAGAGGACACCTCTATCGTCTGAACTTACAGAACCAAATGCATTTCAACAAAGATCAAAGATCGTGAGTCAGCAAACTCAACATCGAGCCAAAAAGAAATTAAAGTTAAGTGAAAATGTAAAATACAATGCTGATAATGTTTTTCATTCTATATAGAGGGTTCGGTTTCTACTTTTGATAATGTGGTTTAAGAAGAAACCGGTAATGAGAAATGTAATCAGAGAAAGTTTGAAATGAATGCATTGCTGAAAAATGACAATGATTTAACCACAATTATACAGAATGCAATACTCAGGGTTTGGTTTCATATTGTGATAAGGTTCTTATCCAAGAAAGTGAGTCTTGTAAATTTTCTGAGTTAATTCTCAATTGTCAGTTGAGAAACACGCAGAGGTGCTTTCAAAAGAAACCGGTAATGCTGAATGTAATCAGAAAAACTTTGAAATGAATGTACTGTTGAGAACTGACAATGAATTAATCCCAAATACACATGTTGATGTAGATGCAATAAACAATGAAGTCCAAATTACAGCCCCATTACGAAATCTTTGAAACCACGTTATCACTGCGACAAAGTATTTACCAATTGACGATACTGGAACTTCCAGACCTGTCCACCAGAACATCACAATAACAGAAGAACAAAGAAAACACCAGCAGGATTTGCTTAAGCGCACATTATATGTAACTGGTGAAAGTGACGAATCTGATAAAATATTTTAAGCACAAACCTCGACAACTAAGTGAAGAATCACAGGAAAAAGGAGGAGGTCAAATTGATAAAATATACATGACCAAAGGTATTCTAAGGATTGTAGCAAAGGGTGAATCCCAAGAGAACAAACTCTTGAAGTTGCAATATCTAAATAATAAACCAGTTAGGACAAGCTTACAATTTTTCCTAAGCAAATCACAGTCTAATTATAACAAACCTCTTTCTGGTCATAATCAGAATACTAATAACTTTGTAAAGGGAGTGATTCCGAGTATCAAACGGAAATATGCTTTATACAACGCTGTGAAAACCGATTAAAAGGTGACGAAGCTTAGCAATTTCATATATCAACCTTATCGAACGTGTCTTTTTCTTCTTCAACAGAGTATAAATATCAAATATCGGACAACGAATAAATGCTGCCTAAAGTAATGCTAGTGTAATATATACTTTATTTGGCTTCCTCTAAGGTATATATTTATAATATACTACAATTGTTTGCTTACAGACTGCGTTAGAAGACAACCGTGCAAGTTGTTAAAAACTCCATAATGGTAAAATACATGGACACGGTTAATTATTATTATTCCAAAGTTTAACGTCGTCTTATAACATCAAAGGCCGTTGATGACAATTCGAAAATATGTACAATGCAGGGTTGTGTGTTTAACGACATCTTACGGCAACACAGGACGTTTACGTCGAAAGGAATTATTTTGAACAGTTCTCACCGTTTCCATATAAAATAAAATGTTAGTTAGTTATTGTTTAATTTATGGAAGCCTCCGTAACACTGATAATACAGTAGCCGAGAAACAAGACCTTTTGGCTATTTATGACATATAACTTCCTTAAACTTTCGTTTCGCTGAGGAAAAGTCATCATTCCAGTTCATTTTCAGGGCTAAAAGTTATTTAGCCCTACTATAGTCTGAACTGAATCTATATCAACCCCGCAACTGCTCATACTCTGAGAGTACCACTCCCAAGCCTGGAGGAAAGAGGAGGGTGACGCTAATCATCTTTGTTATGATGCATTGTCGTTAAACAGTGACTAATCAACCAATTAACTCTATATCCAAGTCAGTAGAGTTGAATATTACGTTATGAAGTCAAAGTCAGAATTATTTCACGTTTTTGCACGAAATCTTACAAACTTTGTACAAGTCATAATTCGGTCAACATTGAAGGTAGGAAGATTATCATGCAGGGCTGTAGTGGTAAAATTAGAGGTGAGTACACGCTACCGGTTAGTTTTCCGAAACAAATTAGAGGTGAGTATACGCTACAGTCTGCAAAGGTTCATCAGTCACTCTGTTACAGAGTAAAGCAGGGAGGCGACCTGACCGACGTATCTTAGGAGCGTAGACTCGGATCCGACCTGGGCTGGTGAACCAAAGTCCTCCGTGCCCACCTTCTCGTGGCGCGGACCGTTAGTACCCTGTCATTGGAAGGGGAACGAACGGGCACGGCAGGCAAAACCAGGGGAAGGCAATGGCAAACCACCTCTGCTAACATGCCAAGAAAATCGTCATGAGAAAGCAATGGAGAATGTTTGTCATGGCGACCGCTAGAGCTCCAAGAGTTGACAGCACAAGGTGACAAGGTAGGCCTAATACGCTACAGTATTTTGTGAGTATACGTTACAGTATTTTGATACAAATAAAAGATAAATATTTTGTGAGGTGAGTATACGGTCTCTAGAGGTGAGTACACGCTGTATACCCGCGTATACCCTCGACTACAGCCCTCAGAAGATGCCTGTTGCAACAATATTTTTTCTTATGTGTTCTCTTTCTTACTACCTGTAAGTGACAGATCTGAGCGTCTGCTAGCACCCTGGAACCAAAAGCATCCAAAGGGTTTCATTTGGACAAAAATGTCGTGCGGTGAAGTTTTAAAAATTTAAACACAATGAAAACCGTCACGTTAAGAATTTAGGCCTGAATAAACCGCTGAAAAATATTCAAAATCTGGTAATATCTGGTACCGCAAACCTTCAAAAAGCAAACATCTCAGAAGTAAACTCGGATAAACTTTTCATGGCGTAAGCCTACATCTGTTTTAGTGCAATCTAAGTTCCTCGAAAGTTTAAACTCATACTAATAATGAAATAAAGTTTTAGAATAGCAAACACTCAAGATGATCATTATTTTCATTCTAAAACTAAGAAAACTATTGTAGCTGGGATGACGTCCTTGCTGCTGTCGCAAAGGTTCTATTAGTGAAATGGTCAATTTTATGGATGTATGACTGGAGTAGCCAACTATGCTGTGATTTTTCACACTGTTTAGTGTCAGTAGGCTATTATTAGTTCTGACTTTCTCGTGCATGAATTTCCTTCGTTTGCCATTGCTCTTTCAAACATTGCATGTAGCCAGGGTGAGAATTGTCGGGGGGGGTTCAACACCCTAGTTTTTCATAAGACCCCACAGTTAAGTCATCATTGCACACCCCAACTTCACAGGAATAAAAGTCTAACCTCCTCCAGTCTTTTTTCTACAATTCTCATAATGCATGTAGCTAACAGTTGGTTCTCATTTTGGTTAAGTAGACAAGGTTTTAAATAGTGCTTATACACGAACATAACCTGTTTAAAGACATCTGTGGAAATACATGGAATGAGAAACGATGATAAAACCGTTGCAAACTAACGTCAGCTTATTCCTATGAACGATGATCACAAGTTAACGATTGAATTACTTCCATACGATTTCGTATGGCCGTTGACGTCGATGTTAAATTTCAGTCTTCACGAGACATACTGGCGTTTGAACGAAAATTAGCAACATATATTTTATGTAGTACACGATTTAAAGGTGTTCATCTTCAGCGGCCAGCGAGTGCAGAATTATCCGCACCAAGAAAGATCTTCAACCTTTCTCAAGAACTGATCGATTGATAATAAATTATAAGTGGTGGACGGGATTATTAGCGATATAATCAGTTATTACTAACAACAATATCAGTTCTATAATAGGCCTATTATTCACGATAGTACAAATATTTAATATTATATTTATGTTATTTGTATTATCCTGTTGTTTACATAGTTGACTTTATTTAATGTCGTTTAAATGTTTAAATTGTTTTAAGCTTCAAGTAAATGCAGAAATAATAATAAAATCGCTTTTGATAGGTTATACATTCACGTTACTCGTTCAGTCTCTTCTTGCTCTCACCACTCAATGAGTCCCTTGTTGCACAGTATCACGTTCTCTATATCCAGAAGATAAGTGCGTGAGACACAGAGCTTTAGGCAACAGTCTCCCAAAACCGACCCTTGCCCAGAATTACTAATAGGCCTAATTATTAGACCACGCTTCGACACCTTTAAATGGCTTTCCTCGTTGCAATATAAATTGCATTTCGGTTAAACGTTCGCTTACCGACTTGTCATTGTTAGACTACAGCAGTGGTTCCCAAGCTCTTTTGATGGAGGGCAAAGTCTTACTTTTAAAATATCATGGCGGGCCACAGAGATCTGAGGAGCCGTCCTCAGTTGCTTTCATTGTGGACGAATGCGTGCGCTGGAGCGCCAGCAAATAGTGGTCTCTGGGGAAGCGTCGTAAGCTCCCCATGCGCAGCATTTGGTAACATCTGACATCGAATGGAACATGTTTTTTGCATATTGTCAGTGCCAATTTACAACAATGCAAGATAAAACACACGTTTTTCAGCGGAAGTATAATAAGATGCATACTGCTTGGTGCAAGGGTAACTCAGATACTTTCATATCAGATCAATGTTAAGGCAATAATTGAAGATATCGTTTGAACATTGTTAAATTTCAAAATGCAAAATTGTTAATATCGGTAAAATTGAAATCAAATCTCAAATTTGTGTTAATTAAATTTTAAATGCAGAAGTTCCAGCAATGCATTCATTTTAATTCTGAATATTTATTATTTTAATTTTTCAAAAGTATTTATTGAAGATGAATCAGTTTTAATGAGATTTATGTGACTGCAGATTAGAAGCTAGTTTATCAATGTCTGGTTGTAGGTTCGTAGTGGCAAGTATCATCAATACATTCAAATTTGAGTCAGTGAGGCGCGCTCGATTTTTGTTTTTTATAAGTTACATCGCTGAAAATGATTGTTCACATCTGTACGTGCTCCCAAAACGGCATAATGTAACGTTGAGCAAACGACAGCAAATGTTCGAATTCATTTGCTGGCAGTATACGGAAGTGTAAATACGCTGCATAGAGCTTGACGAAAAGTGAACTAAGATTAAAACAAAATAATAGAAAAAAAGAACTTAACTTAACTTAAATCGAAAATCAAGAAAACAAGGTAATTTAATTTTTTTTCAAAATTTCTGAGTGACTGTCGCGGGCCACATTCAAAGGATTGGCGGGCCACTTTTGGCCCGCGGGCCACGGTTTGGGAATCACTGGACTACAGTGTATTACTGTATGCCAAAGGAACGTTGAGAACTGTTTAAAATAATTTCTCTCGACGTCAACGTTGTTTGTTGCCACAAGTGTAGGTCTAATTAATCTCTGGATCCATTAATTCAAGCGATTGTTTCATTGACCTCCATGTGAAATAATTATTATTACTGAATATTCTGGAATTTTCCCGCATCATCTTCGCTATAAAACAGCTTCTTTAAACAATAACTACACAGATACAATGGCTTGCCTTCACTGTGTTTTCAATTCGTCTCCTTCTGTCTCTCCGTGTTCTTCTTGTTCGTGTTGGTGTTCTACTTCTTCGATCCCTGACCCATCCATTCCGCCGCTTTTCAATTTCTCCCATGCTATACACAACCCACAGCATCAACTCCTCTCTCCTATGCTACTCTCTCAGATTTTCTGCCAATCGGATTTTGTCCTTGACTTCGTATTTTCGGAAGACTTGACGCAGCTTCGAGAACTACAGTGGTGTGAAAATTATTAGAATCAAGCACGAAAATGTGATTATTTTTACTTTTTTTCTTTTAATTCAGAAACTGTAAAAGATCAGTCAACATTTAGTATTTGGTGGATAACCCCTTAGCCTGGATGAGTTTTGCAATGCGTTTTGGCATTCCTTCAATGAGTCTAGGACACATTTTGCTTATTTCGGGGTCCCGATGCCAAACATCAATTAGCGCCTCGATAAGTTGAGTTTTGGAAGTGGATTCTCTATGGGGTTCATGTCAGGGCTATTCCCTGGCCAATCCAATACTGCCCTCATAAGAAAGAACCACGTAACTGAAAATTTGGCCGTTTTCAGTTAGATGCAGTTTCTGCATGTATTAGTGGTCTTACACCTTGGTAGGAAGTAAGAACCTCCTATCTTGATGCGATCATAGAGAACCAGCGTTTGTTAATACCACGTATCTGCACACTTCGCATCAAATACTAAGTAAGAACCACGCATCTCACATGCGTGGTTTTTTGCTAGTAACACAGAGCGTTTTCTGCAGATCCGTGTTCACGCGCATGCGCAGTCACTACTTCCCGACAATGTTTACGTTTAAGTTTACGAATCTGAGCGATAATTAATTATTTTTAAGACTCTAATTTTAGTCCGTCTTGGTGGTTTTCATCATTCATCACGCCGTGAGATTAAGTGAAATTTGAGAAACAATAAATATAGTAATTTCAAACGTTTTAAATGTTTTTGAATGATTTTTCATGGCTTTGTTTGTTACTACGGGTGATTATTTTGCGTGCGTAGCGAATTCCCGACACCCTAATTCCCGAAACAGAATTTCGTCGGATCTCCGAAATCTATTTTCCAAGTTACAACAAAGTTATTTGCGCAAATCTAACTTTTAGAGACATTTTTGAATATACTATTTAGGATATTGGCCGGCTAATCCATACTAGTTTTCAGGATTTGAGCGCTTGGCAGAATATTGTTTTCTGGAATTCGACCAATTTTGCATTTCCATATTGTATCTGATTTCGGGGATTCGGGTATACCCAGATTGTTTTGTAGGCTTACAGGGTTGAGGGTTATATGATTTAACTTGAAAGAGTCAGATAGACGATATGATAAAATGTATGGAGAGGATAAGTACAGAGGGTGTGGGATGCGTCTGGCTGTTTTTTAGTCGATCACACATTGTTTCATTTCATCCAACCATATCACACTATCGTCGGGAGCATGCCCAAACAGGCGTTGGCCTACTTCCCATCAGATATTTCTATTACAGAAATGTATAATGACTTTACAGCGAAACATTAAGTTGTAGTCTACTGTTAAGATCTCTAGATCATAATGTGATAAAGCAGATGAACATTTCATTTGCAAACCGGGTAACGAGCGGTGTGAAGAATTTTCTTTACATAATTGTTCATGCAGTTAAGATAATCTTTATTGCACGTAAGGCCCATGTGCAAATAAGGCGTTCAAAACCCAAATGCAAGAACTATGGCGAGAGGGATTCTCCGGCAGAAAATAGATGACATTATTTCAAACTGACCGTTCTGATGCCAGAAAATAGAAGAAAATTCTGGCAAGATATTAAGACATCAGATGTTGTGGACCTAAGATGCAGATTAGTAGGCCTAAGTGTGGTTCTTCATCTGTCCTGTGAAATGTTCACTATCCCAGACTGCTTTGATAGTCGGATATGATCAAATATAAGCGATATCAATATTTTTAAAGCTGTATATAACTGGTTTCATATCTTTAAAATTACGGTTGACAGAGGCGTAACTTTGGTCTAAAAAGTGGGGATACCAATTTCTTACATGTATACAAGAAGCAAGGCAGAAACTCCGATTTCTGGGAAGGCTCAATAATGAAATATTGATTGACATAGTTTAAAAAGTAGGGGTATGGTACCCCCAGTAAAAAAAAGTACTGGGTACGCGTACTTCTCGTACTCCAAGGGGAGTAACTTTGGTCTAAAAAGTGGGATACTAATTTCTTACAAACACGAAGCAAGGCAGAGACTGCGATTTCTGGGAAGGCTCAATTATAAAATATTGATTGACATTGTATAAAAAGTAGGGGGTACGGTAACCCCAGTAAAAGACGTAGGGGGTACGCGTACCACTGGTACCCCAAGGGGCGAAACTTTGGTCTAGAAAGTGGGTACCAATTTCTCACATACACGAAGCAAGGCAGAGACTGCGATTTCTGGGAAGGTTCAATAATAAAATATTAATTGGCATTGTTTACAAAAATTGGGGGTACGGATACCCCTAATACCCCCAGAGGCGTAACTTTGGTCTAAAAAGTGAGAATACCAATTTCTTACATACGCGAAGCAAGGCAGAGACTGCGATTTCCGGGAAGGCTCAATAATAAAATATTAATTGGCATTGTTTAAAAAATTGGGGGTACGGATACCCCTAGTACCCCCAGAGGCGTAACATTGGTCTAAAAAGTGAGAATACCAATTTCTTACATACACGAAGCAGGGCGGAGACTGCGATCTCTGAGAAGGCTCATTAATAAAATATTGATTGACATTGTTTAAAAAGTGGGGGTACGGTGCCCCCTTGTAAAAAATAGTGGGGGTACACGTACCCCTCGTACCCCCACAAATTACGCCTATGTTGTTTGATATAATTGACCTGAAATATGAGTCAATTGTTGAATTGTTCCACACTAAAACACGATTTTATACAGATGCGTTGTTCTTAACAATTATTGGGTTACGTCGTTTGTCTTCAAAGCTAAGTAAAAACACATTTACTGACATTTAAAATATTTATGAGAAAAAATATTAAAAATTAATTTCCCCCTAAAAATTGTAGCTTTTTGTTGCATATGTTGGTTAAAAGCAAAAATGAATATGAATATAGGATCTACTTGGCAACAACCAATTTATGTTTTTTGCATTTATCTCAAAATCAACTTTTTGCAGATGCGTAGTTCTTTCTTATGAGGGCAGAATAGTGGTACTTGCTTTCTTCGAAGAATGTCCTTCACGGACTTGGCAGTGTGGCAAGGTGCCCCGTCCTGTTGAAAAATAGCACCACCATTCGGAAAGTGATTTGGCAGTTCTGTCAACAACTTCTGTTCCAGAACTCTGATGTATTGATGTTGGTTCATCCTGCCCTGAACTATGTAGAGACGGCCCAACTCCATGAAATGACATCATGGACCACACCATCACAGAAGTAGGATGCTTGACAGTTGCTTAAAAAACATACATTTTCGTGCTTGATTCTAATAATTTTCACACCACTGTATATGCCTATATGTTGGTGCCCTGTATTTAGTTTTCAGGTGGTGCTTCAGATATTCCGAGATTTTATTTACGATTGACGCCCTCGCGAACTTAAGCAATGCGTTTGCGAGGAATAAGGTTCATACAATATCATAAAAAAAACAATTTAGAGGTGTCTTATAGCTTAAAATTTGTAATATAGATTTTTTCTTTCTCTCCGAAAAGAGTATAATAGTTTTATAACAAATAAATCTGTAATAAATGTAAAATATAAATAAGCGTGAGATGCAAATAAATGTAGCGTATACATCCATTGTTATACGTAATTTATGTAGCGCCTCCTAATTGTTTCATTTGTCTTTCTTATTTGCCTTTACCTGTCCCTTCAACTTTCTTCGACTTCTTCTATGCCATCTTCTTTGTTTTTGTTCTTTGCCTTCCTCTTTGCCTTCTACTTACCTTCTTCTTTGTTTTTCTCTTTAACTTCTTCTTGACCTTCTTCTTCTCCTTGTACTGTTCCTTCTTCTCTGCCTTTATCTTTGCCTTCTACTTTCTTTAACTTCTCTTTGCTTTCCTTTTTTGCCTCCTTCTTTACCGTTTTACACACCTTCTTTATTTTTCTTATTTGCCGTCCTCTTTGCCTTTTACTTACCTTCTTTTTACCTTTCACATTAACTTCTTCTTGACCTTCGTCTTTGCCTTCTTCTGTTCTACCTTTTAACTTACCTTTCTTTTTTGCTTTTTTCTCTGCCTTTATTTTTCCTTTATACTCTTTGACTTCTTCTTTTCCATCTTTTTTGCCTCCTCCTTGACCGCTTCATTTGTCTTTCTTATTTGCCTTTATCTGTCCCTTCAGCTTTCTTCGACTTCTTCTTTGCCTTCTCTTTTGCCTTCATCTTGTCCTTTTACTTACCTTCTTTGTCTTGTTTCTTTACCTTCTTCTTTGTCTTGCTTCTTTGCCTTCTTCATTGCCTTTTACTTACCTTCTTCTTTGCCTTACTCTTGTACTTCTTCTTCATCTACTTCTTTGCCTTCTTCTGTTCCTACTTTTTTCCTTCTACTTGCTTTGACTTCTCTTTTCCTTTTCGTTTGCCTGCTACTTACCGTTTACTTACCTTCTTTTTCTCTTCTTGGTCTTCTTTCTTGTCTTTCTGCTTTGCCTGCTTCTCTGCCTTTTACTTACCTTCTTCTTTGCCTTTCGGTTTGACATATTTTTGGCCTACTTCTTTCCTTCTATGTTCTACCTTTTTACTTACCTTCTTTCTGCCTTTTTCTTTGTCTTTATCTTCGCCTTATATTCCTTGACTTCTTCTTTGGTTTCTTTTTTGCCTTCCTCTTTGCCGTTTTGCTTACCCTCCTTGCTTTCTTCTTTGCCTTCTTCTTTGTCTTTTCTTCCAGCTTTCTTCGAAATCTTCTTTGCCATCTTTTTTGCCTTCTTCTTAGCCGTTTTAATTACCTTCTTTGCTTTCTACTTTGCCTCCTTCTTTGTTTTTCTTCTTTGCCTTCCTCTTTGTCTTTTACTTACCTTCCTGTATGCCTTTCTCTTTAACTTCTTCTTGACCTTCTTCTTTGCCTTCTACTGTTCCTTCTTCTCTGCCTTTATCTTTGCCTTCTACTTTCTTTGACTTCTCTTAGCTTTACTTTTTTGCCTTTTTTTTACCGTTTGACTTACCTTCTTTTCCTTCTTTGCCTTCTTCTTTGTCTTTCTTCTTTGCCTGCTTCTTCGCCTTTCACTTACCTTCTTCTTTGCCTTTCGCTATGACCTTCTTCGTCTTCTTCTTTGCCTTCTTCTGTTCTGCCTTTTAACTTAACTTTCTTTTTTTGCCTTTTTCTATGCCTTTATCTTCGCCTTATACTTTCTTTAAGTTCTTCTTTTCCTTCTTTTATCCCTCTTCTTTGCCGTTTTA
This sequence comes from Allolobophora icterica, assembly GCA_963556255.1. Taxonomy (NCBI): domain Eukaryota; kingdom Metazoa; phylum Annelida; class Clitellata; order Crassiclitellata; family Lumbricidae; genus Allolobophora; species Allolobophora icterica. The sequence goes on along the minus strand of OY744603.1, from coordinate 8,564,226 downwards.
CTTACCTTCTTTGCTTTCTTTTTTGCCTCCTTCTGTGTCTTTCTACTCTCCTTCTTCATTTTGTCTTTACTTACCTTTCTTTTTCGCCATTCTCTTTGACGTTTTCTTGACCTTCTTCTTTGCCGTCTTCTGTTCCTACTTCTTTGCATTTATCTTTGCCTTCTACTTTCTTTGACTTCTCTTTGCCTTCATGGTTGCCTTCTTCTTTACCCTTTGACTTTCCTTCTTTTTCTTCGTTGCCTTCTTCCTTCTCTTCCTTCTTTGCCTGCTTCTTCGCCTTTTACTTACCTTCTTCTTTGCCTTTCGCTTTGACCTTCTTTGTCTTCTTCTTTGACTTCTTCTGTTCTGTCTTTTAACTTACCATTTTTTTTGCCTTTTTCTATGCCTTTATCTTCACCTTATACTTTCTCTGAGTTCTTCTTTTCCTTCTTTTTTTGCCTTCTTCTTTGCCATTTTACTTACCTTCTTTGCTTTCTTCTTTACCTTCTTCTTTGTCTTTCTTCATTGCCTTCTTCAATGTCTTTTACTTACCTTCTTCTTCGCCTTTCTCTTTGACTTCCTCCCAGTCTTCTTCTTTGCCTTCTTTTGTTCCTTCTTCTTTGCCTTTATCTTTGCCTTCTAATTTCTTTGACTTCTCTTTGACTTTGCCTTCTCGTTTGCCTTCTTCCTTACCGTTTTACTAACCTTCTGTTCTCTTTTTCGCCTTCTTCCTCGTCTTTCTTCATTGCCTTCTTCAAAGGCTTTTACTTACCTTCTACTCTGCCTTTCTCTTTGACTTCTGCTTGGCCTTCTTGCTTGCCTTCTTTTCTTATCTCTGTTTACTTACCTTTCTTCTTTACCTTTTTCTTTGCCTTCTACTTTCTTTGCCTTCTTCTTTGCCTTCATCTTTTCCTTCTTCTGTGCCTTCTTCTTTACCTTTTTACTTACCTTCTTCCTTGCCTTTCTCTGTGACTTTTCTTTGACATTCTCGTTGCGTTTTTTTACCAACCTTCTTTTTTACCTTCTTCTTTACCTTCTTCTTCGCCTTCTTTGTCTTGTTCGTTGCCTTCTTCTTCGTATTTCCCTTGGTCTTCTTTGCCGTTTTACTTTTAATTCTTCTTTGCCTACCTCTTTGCCTTCTACTTTGCCTTCCTTATTAGCCTTCTGCTTTGCCTTCTTCATTGCCTTTATCTGTGCCTTTTCAAATTTTCACGACTTTTCAAGGAACTATTGTCTTGTTTTAGAATTCCGTTTATAGACGAAAATTCAGGCCTATGTATGCGCAGGAGCTTCAGCAGATAGCGAGCAGAGTGTTGGACAAGATGAGAATTTAATGGAATGTGTCAGTCAACCATCCAATCAGCCACGAACTAAAATGCAGGCAACTCAACTGACGGAAATCGTAAATGCATCCACGCGCATGCGAAAGGTACAACACAAACAAGCACAAAACGGACAATGACACACACACACACACACACACACACACACACACACACACACACACACACGCACACGCACACGCACACGCACACGCACACACACACACACATGAAGACAGACACACACAGACACAAACAGAAGACAGGCAAGAAAGGGATAGGCCTATAGGGACCATTACGTCGTGTCAGACTTTTCAAGCTTTATTACATCTGCCGACCTTCGTTGAACCTCTGCATCCCTCTGCACAGGCCTAACCGAAATAGTCCTTGCCTAAATATCAGGAGACAACAGAGAGACTACTTTTCTCTTTCAGCGCTTATCTATGGAAACCGAACGCTTCAGTGCAGTCGCTTTTTGAAGCACCTTTCACACCGATAAATCATCTGTGAAGACTAGCCATTCCAGAACAATACCCACTAATTTTTGCAATTCCAAGGGGTCATATGTACCTCGGGGAAAATAATAAGTATCATTAATAGCAGTGTATCAGACTGTAAAAATTGGTACCCCGACGTTTTAGACCAAAGTTGAGGCCCTGAGCGAGGTTGCTCCGAGAGGGCTATCATTCTTCGGTGTTAGTAGGTAGTTATTTATCGTTACACACTGGGGTAAAGCCAGGACTTACCACAGCACTTGATGTTCGGCAGCCGCGGCCTGTTCGTGGTTGCGCTAAGATCTTGACTTCGCCCGAAAGACAAAGATGATCAACGTTCTCGAGTTTCAGGAGGTTTACCTGATGTTTGGAGTAGAGATGAATATGCACTCTTCATATCGAACAGCCGGAAATTCTCAGCTTTGATTTACTTAGTTTACACTGTGCCGTTTGGCAACAAAGTTCGCCAACAAAGTATAATTATTATTCCCACACAGCGCCTTTTAGATTCGCTATTTTTAAAGCATTGATACAATAATTATTGCATTCTCCAAGTTAAAACAATTGTATCCAGTTTGCGAATATGCGATCGACAAAAAACAGCGTTCATCACTAGGCTAGCATATAATTATTTCTTACATTGTCACTAGGAAAGCGTCATAGACCTATGACGTCACCAACAAACAAACACCAAAAGTGGATGATTAAAATAATTACGTTACTGTTATTACTACGTCGTGCTATACAATGTAGGCCTTAGTAAGTAAGTAAGTATAATCTTTATTAGCACGAGACAGACGCTCATACTTTACAAAAACAATATATGCGTACAGTGACGAAAGTAGCACAATAGCACAAGACGCTTGAAAACCTATCTTTTTGCCGGTTTTGGCAGTGATGCGGGTCGAGAGCGCCGCTGATTTGAGTAGCGCTATACAAATGTTCAATTACATTTACATGTACATGTACAATATCGATCAGTAGAACAAATGCAATATTATAAACGGTAACTATAAACTTGTTAGTGCTTATTGGTTATTGCAAGCCATTCTTGGTCTACGGAATGGAAGCTGCAGTGAACTGAACACACTAGGGGCCTAACCTACACCTACAGCAATGCCATCCGTAAGATCTTCAAGGTTAGTCACTGCAGCGTTGAGGACACACTGCACTTCACGCAGGAACCTAACATTACGGACTGCTGGATGTCAAGAAGAACAAGACTCTTTCGAAGAGGCCCAATTATAGGAAACACCTTTGTAAATTTTGTATGTGATCTCCCATGCACATAGTGTAATTTGTATTAAGAAGTCGTGGACTCTATGTAATGTGTTTAATTAGTATAGTACGGGCAGGTCTACTGTCAAGAGAATGCTGTATCGTTTGTTTCTGTTTTACCATATTTGGTGAATAAAAGACTGATACTATAAACGGTTTCAGAATGTGCGCAATGCGTTCCGTTGAACTTGCGCTGATCTGTATGACCTGAATCATGTTAATCCAGAGGTCTGAACTGCGGTCAAACCCGGATTTCCACTCATATACATGTATACATACCAGGGTTGTCGGATCCAGACTTGCAGTTGAAAGTGTCTTGCGTGTGTGCTTATCCAAAGTAGTTGCAAATGTGCAAAGCAAAGCAAAACAAGCACATCCCTCCAACTAACATTACTGGTTTTTGGCGAAAAAATGATGTTACTGATTTCCTAAAAAAATGACTGTGTTCCATAATTAATGCAGGAAGTTAATAGCATTTTATTCAGTGCTATTTTTATATTATAATAGTCCTCATAACAGTCGTCATAAGCAAGCTTGTATTGTGGAAATAGTCTGCCTGTTATTTTGATTAAATTTTAAGTGATAATTTGACTTTTTAAATACTTGGGTCCGTGTCTCTGCGAGCTATGCCCTAGAAAAAATAAGGGTCCCTAGTCCAAAAAGTTTGAAAACCACTGCCTTAAGCTAGCCCCGAGGCAGCCACGAGTATGAAGCGTTAGCTACTTCATTTTCTCAGCCTCGGCCTAAGAAAGCATGTGGCAAGTCCTCTCCTCAGCATCTTATCTTCCCACCAACGATGTACTATTATAGCGGAGTTGGCCAGAGGAGAAGATGGAGCAGAAATCTCAAACTAAATTTCTGCCCTGACAGGATTTGAACCTCTGACCTCTTGATTGACAGCCCAGCATGCTAACCACTACTACACTATCGAGCTAGAGGTACTCTTATTCATGTAAAATTAATATTTCTCATCATTTCTAACTTTTGGTGGAAAGACAAAACAAAAGGCATAGGAACAACAGTTTAATAATTTAACATTATCAGGCAATGATACTTCCAACATTCAAAATACTTTTGTATAAATAATTTACCAAATATTTAATATACTATAATATACTGATAATAACACCAATAATAATAAGAATAATACGAATTAAATATGCGATAGTTCGTTTCCTCAAATGACATCAGTTATAAAAGTTTTGCAAATAATAACAAGATAATAATAATAATAATAAAAGATGTGATGATATAAATGATTACATTTTTACAAATAATTTTTTAAATACCAAAATAATAGTAATAATAATAATAATAATAATAATAATAATAATAATAATAATAATAATAATAATAATATGCAATAATATATTTTACAATTTTTTTGCAAATATCAGGTCCATCAACACATATAATAACCATAATTAAGTAACCAATAAGTAACCATAATTCAAAGTCTGAATACATAGATCTAGACGTAGAATTCCTAACAAAATTCTGTTGGAAATTTCAATCAGAATCGATAAAAATGCAGATAGTCTTCAAAGATATTTCACTTTTGCTCTGAAACCTTGACCTTCAGAAGACTGTTTGATTTATCATCTGCACAGTAACCAAAGCAACATCAGTGTAACGTCTGCTGTACTGTAACACCTACTGTAACATTACTTACTGTAACCATAACATCATTGTAACATTGTAACTATAGCAAAACATCATTGTATCATCGTTACATGCTGTAATGTAACACAGCATTACATACTCTCTAATCACCATGACAACAGCAGTGTAACACCTGCAGTAATTTAACTTCCAGAGTTAAAATTACTGTAACTATAGCAACATTATTGTAACATCTGCTGTAATGTAACATCCACTGTTACATCATTTGCTATAACCATAACATCACTGTAACGCCTGCTGTAGCCCACAGCATAACATTAAGTACTCATTAATAATCATGGCAATATCAATGTAACATCTGCTGTAATGCAGCTCCCAGCATAATGTCCAATGCAACATCTCTGTAACATTTTTACAGCAATGTAATGTCTGATGCAATATTAATATTACACAATTTCTAACATAACACATAATGTAATGTCTAATGTAACACTGTAAATTAATGTCAATTATTAATGTAATTTCTAACATAGAATAAAATAGTGTAATGGTTAATGTAATGTCCAACACAACATTATCTAGAAGGGCTTGCAGCAATAACCAGGTATGTCCGATTTTTTGAGTTTTGGGAAAATGGCTTCAAAGATTTTACACTTCAAACTGTTGTATCTAAGCCACTTTACGAGATATCGACAAGCTGTTTGAAGCACCATATGAGTTATTACTCTCTTTCACAAAATTGTTACATAATGCAATGCAAAAGATAACATTAATGTTTTTTTCACGACATTTTGCTTCATACCTGGTTATTGACACTCAGTAACCCAGTATTAGGCAAAAATCGTCTGCTGTTAGTCGACATACCTTATTCTTGCACCAAATGGTGACTAGCACACAATACAAATTAATCGTGCAATAAGAAGGTAAGTCATCATAACTACATTAAAGTAAGGAAAAAATAACGCAAAATCAGTGAATTTGTAGAGTAAGTAAGTGACAATAACCGGGTATGTCAAATAACCTGATTATTGCACCGGTTTAAATTCAAAGATTACAAGAAAAAACGACAATTTTTGTTATCATACCGGGTTATTGCACTGGAGTAATGCTGCCGGCTGCTAAATACCATATGTCGACAAACTGTTTTATCCAAAAGCCAATTCAAAAATAATCAGATTTGCACCAAATTTGCAGGGTATATAGAATACAATATTCCAAGCACGCTGGCATACTTTTTCACATAAACCAGGTATGTCGACATACCTGGTTATTGAGGCAAGCCCTTCAACTGTGAATACATGTATTCAATGTCTAATCCAACACTATGCTCTGCTATGTGATAATGTAACTATGTGATAATGCAACGTTATACAATGTAAGGTCTTATGTAACATTATGAAATATAGCATTACACAATGTCACGTTATATAATGAAACTTATATAATATAACGTCTAAGTGTATGTAATCTAATGTTACGTAATTTAACGTTACAAAATGTAACATCATATGATGTCACAATATACAATCAGTGCATAATGTAACGTCTATTGTAACACTATGTAATATAACAGTACATATGCGATGCTAATGTATCGTCATTTAATGTAACATTTTATAATGTAACATTACATAAAGTAATGCTTTGTAATGTAACCTCAGACGACTTCTCTTTGAATGTGTCAAGTAAATAATCACTTACGGCAGACATTTAAAACACCAATTGGACATGACAGCCTTTAAAATACTCTAAAATACTAGAAATATTCACACGTGATAAGCTCGGACTTATTGCAGTTTGTCTCAATCATTTGTTAAGAATTTGTTTTAGAAAATTCGTGAATAAATTCCCCCTGAGAAATGCAGCTCTGGCATAGAATAGTAAAATCGGCAGAAATAGCCAAGAATAATTAACAGCTAACCAAGATATTTGTCTGCAAAGTAACCAAAAATAGCCACGAATAGTTAACAGCTAACCAAGATATTTGTCTGAGAAGTGGCCAGAAAAGCCAAGATATTTGCCTTAAAAGCAATCAAATAGTTAACTGATTGAGAATATATTTTTATTAATGTGAAGAAAACCTAAGCCAAGAACAGTCGATAAGAAAAAATATTCGCAAAACGAGCCAAATACCAAAGCATCATCGATCTAATACATTTTTACATATTTTACGTATTAATGCAACATTATATAATGCAATGTCATGCAATGTAGTGCTATAATTATAACATAACATTGTATAACAAGACTAAACAACATAGCATCACATAAATGTAATATTATAACACAACACCATATAAAATAACATTATATAACATATGCAACATAATATACAAACATTGTAAAGTTATAACATATTATATAACATCACAATACACAACATAACATAATATAACATTATGTAGTGTAAGGCTCAATGTAATGCTTTGAAATGTAATCATTAGCTAAGTTTATAGAAGAGAAGAAGAGCAGTCCCTTAAGCTAGCCCTGAGGCAGCCATGGGTATGAAGTGTTAGCGACTTCATTTTCTTGGCCTCGGCATATGAAGGCGGGTGGCCAGTTCTCTTCCTCGCTGTCTCATCTTCCCACCGACAGTGTGCGGTCAGTGTACTCATCATAGCTGAGTTGGCTAGGGGGTGCTGGTGGAACAGAAATCTCGAACGAAATTTCTGCCCTGGCGGGGATTATAGAACAAGGAAAAATAAATTCTTTACAACGTTTTAAACAATTACAACCGGAAAGTGAATAGTCAGAAAATCAAGATTGTCTAAGAATTGTTTTACCGGTATTATTTGATGATCAAATAAGAAAACCTACGTCATGTGGCAAGAAACAAAGAATAACAAAACAAAGAAACAAAACATATTGACGGAAAGGCTAAAATAATACATAGTATAAGCTTAAACGCAACCAGTTCAAAATTAAATTCAGACACTACTAAACTTTGCCGCATCACAATGTCACATAGATGAACAACCCCTCTGATTCAACACAGTGCTTGTGAATAAGCTGGTGCTTTGTGCTTAGTTTTCAAGGGGTGCTTTAGAAATTCTGAGTCTACGATTAATACAACATGTATGGCAAGCAATAATTGCTGGTGCGTTTCAACACCTCTGGTCAAAAGCACAAGAAATTCTTCAGTGCAACAGTTGCAGTCATGTGGAATGGTTTAGATGATAGCAATGTCTCATCGGATGGATTGGATCTAGAGTTTAACGACATCTTATAGCAACAAAGACCGTTGACATCGACAGAAAGTACTTTGAATAGTTCTCACCATTCGCATGGCAAAAAACACTGTCTCATTGAACAATATCGTAGCTATTTATCTATCTATAAAAAACTTAAATAGTGCCACTTCAAGAAATCACTCAGTAGCTACAGCTATTAACAAGCTAGGCAGAATTCTGTGAAGAAAAAGCCCCCGAGGGATTGGAGACGACCTTGTGGTTGATCTAGGACTACAGTTTGGACTAGAGTTGTTGAGATGAATCTTGCAGTTCAAATTCGGTCTTTATACAGCAAGAATAAGGCTAAGGGCAGAACAGTGAGGGTACACATTGTCGACACGGCCACCCTCAGCCCAGTTCACCGCCAGAGAGAGAGGCAGGATGGGCTAGTAAGCATTCCAAGGTATCTACCAGTAGTTCTGACACAGATTGCATATTTTCTGAGCCCCTGTTTTATTAAACCTTTTGATAAACTATATAAACAACAGTTAAGCAAGTAAGCAAGTAGTCATTATTTCAACTGTAAAACTAATGTTTGTCAATAACCGAAAACATAACAGCTCCAACATTCGAAGACATAAACTGTCTACCGTCCAGAGCACGTCCGGTGTCTGCAACTGCCAGACATCAAACAGCCACATCATTTGTCTGGTTATCGCCAACAAGTCAAACACTAAAGCGTTGCTTCTCTCTCTGCCTATTTGTTTCTCTGGCTCTCTTTCTCTCTCCGTCTGTCCTCGTCTCTCTGTCTGTTTCTGTCACGATATGTGCAATATGTCACACCAATAGCTGTGACCTTTCTCTGTCTCTTTGTTTCTCTGGCTCTTTCCCTCGGTCTGTCTATCTGCTTCTGCCTGTCTGTCTGCCTGTGTCTATTTGTCTGTGTGTCTGCTTGCTAGTGTCTGTCCATGTCTGTCTGTCTGTCTGTCTGTCAGTCTCTGTTATACCAGACTGGGATCTTCTGTATGACTGACCATATCAAGTATTTCCTGTGTCCTAACACTTGCATTACTGTTGAAACTGAAAACGTGACCTATACCCGTAATGCGACTGAAAACAACACAGCCAACCGATTAAGATGAGTTTTCAAATGTTTTCTGAATACAAAATGCAATTGTTTTAAATACAGATTGTCCTTCTAACCTAGAAAAACTCCATCACACAAAATTCTAACAAAACAACTTCAACCCAAAACATCTTTATGCATGCACAATCAAACTAGCAATCGATCACTTCAATCAATCAGATGACCTCCACATCAGTAACTGTGGCTATGATAGTCTTCAAAGGTCAGATACTATTTACATACATACACACACATACATACATACACACACATACATGCATACATACATACACACATTCATGCATTGCATACACACAAGCAAACATATATAAATATACAAATACTGGTACATATGTATGCACATACATAACACACCTGCATACATATGCAATTATGCATACATAAATACCATACATATAAATTGCAAACACACATAGAAATGTACAAAAATACATAAACATACATACATACTCACAAACATACATGCATACAAATATGCACACATACATACATACCTGTATGCATACATACAAGTATACTAAATGTGCTCCGACATGAGACTGTTGATGCCTTTCAGAACTCATCCTACACAATCATCGGCTAACAACACAAATGTCTGGTGTTTTCACAGCCACAATTTCTACGAGAGTCAACAACCGTGAAACTGTATCTAACACACTGCATCGTGGCATCAGCCGATCAAAGCCCTCAGCGACTGTCAGGCTGTTTCGTGCGATTCAAGACATCGACAGATTCTGCTCAGCTGCCTCGCCACTCCGTCTTTATCTGCAAATTGAACCCGTCAGTCTATATTCTGGAAGTGCAAGTCTCAATCCTGGATAAAGGAGGAGGGCAACATAAACGGCCCTGGGCAGCAGTTGTAAGGTGTTGTTAAACACTGGACCCTATTACTGAGTTTAATTATCTTTACCAGATGATTATATTAAAAAATATTAACTTTAATTATATTTAAAAAGAATCATAGTAAAAGATTACTCAGCCAGTTAAGCCATCAGTTGCTTAGTCAGTCGTTATTGCAGGTATGAACATGTGTCTGAAAAATTTATGTAACCAGTCAGTAAAGCAGTCAGTCAACCTGTCAGCCAGTCAATCCGTAAGCCAGCCAGTCAGTTCAATCAATTTAACTGACCTACTGGAACTCGGTAGCTGAATGGTTGAGCGCTTTCTTGCAATGCAGAAAGTGCAGGTCCGAGACGGTTACTGTACAGAGACCTTGATGAGCAAGTCCTTCACTCACAATTGCTCAGTGCCATTGATTGATACTTGGTTGTTATATAGTGATGCTTAGTACATGCATAAAGCATAAAAATAATAAAATTAATCAATGCATAATAATAACAATAATATTCGTTTCTCTACGGAAACTCTTTTGTGTAAAATAACCGAATCTTAAATAACTGAAAATTTCCTTGAGGTGCCTGAAAATGAGTATTGTACAAATGATCGCTTACATCTATTTAGAACGATGCGATCATCGCTGTTACAAGACTGCTGTACAAGACTATGGAACAAGATGAGGGCATTGTGGTAATTCAGAAGACACTGAAAATAAAAGACAAACAAAGAACAGGTAACAAGAGTCCAGGCAGCTAAATAAGCATTCTATACATCATCAGCAACACTCACAACATGTGGTATCTATGTTCGTGTTTGCACGTGTACAAGTGTGTCTATGATTTAGTAAATGTTTATTAGAAACAAAAGGTGTCTTAGTAAAAAAAATTTATTTTATGGAAATAACTATTCCTAATTACATCGACTAATAATTATGTTCAATAATTATACTACAAAAGTAGCCTTAATTATATCTAATAAATAAATTAATAAATGCATAATAATAACAATAATAACAATATCTAATAAATAAATTAATAAATGCATAATAATAACAATAAGAATTATATTCAAACACTAGATTTAATAAATATTCCTAAATAAATTTTAAAAATTATAGTCAAAGCTTAAATTTATTAATTTTCTTTTATAACTTATATCAGACCACAATTAAGTAGTACTGATGAGAGTTCAGAAGTCGTTAGGGCTTTAGATTGAAAGCGGATTGCGTTGTTAACTTACAGCATCTATCTGACCTGAGAGTTCATCATTTGCAGCCTCTTGGCACTGAAACAGATGAAGCATATCATCATCATCATCATCATCATCATCATCATCATCATCATCATCATCATCATCATCATCATCATCATCATCATCATCATCATCATCATCATCATCATCATCATCATCATCATCATCATCATCATCATCATCATCATCATCATCATCATCATCATCATCATCATCATCATCATCATCATCATCATCATCATCATCATCATCATCATCATCATCATCATCATCATCATCATCATCATCATCATCATCATCATCATCATCATCATCATCATCATCATCATCACTACCACCACCAAAACCATCATCACCACCACCACCACAACTATCAACATCATCATCATCACCACCACCACCACCACCACCAGTATGATCACTTCCACCATTACACCACAACAACCACCACCACTATCACAACCACCACCACAATCAATGCTACAAAAGAAATCAGAAACCATATTCCTGAAATGCCAACTATCCAGCTGCAAATCACTGTCACAATGAGGGAAGTAAGTAAAAGAATGAATTATTTAATTATTTATTCGTTTATTAAAAAAATAAACCAACAATGGTATTAATGAACATAAATCCATAGAAATGGTTGTGTAAAAAACTGATGACCGTAGCATGCTAAACATAAGCATACGAAACTAAATGAATTAAACTCGACTAAATATTTGTAGAATATCAATTAACAAAATATGGATGAATGAAATAATAAAGTAAATAAATGCACCAAATATATTAAACAAATAACTGAAACAGCATGAAAATAAACTGAAAAAGCATGAAAATAAACTGAAAAAGCATGAAAATAAACTGGAAAATCATGAAAACTAAAACAAAAAAAAACATGAAAATAAACTAGAAAAGCATGAAAATAAACTGGAAAAGCATGAAAATAAACAAATCCCTGAGTCAACACTGACCATGTCAATGGCACAGGCGTAGAGTAGCCGGTTGGCATTCATGGTTGACAGGACCTCGTTGACCATTAGCCCAGTGGCCTGGTTGACCTCTGCTTCGGTCGACCGGTTGGCTGCAGAGGCGGAATGTGAAGCCACAGTTACGCTGTTCAAAAGATGCTTACAGTCCGAAAGACAGTGGCGGAACATGGTATTCATCTTTTGCAGGACTAAGAAAACAATGGAATGAAAGAATGAATTTTAATTAATTGAATGGCTGATTTAATTAATCAACAAAATAACTAATTAAATAATATAAACATTGCATGTAAGTGCACCTTTATATAGGGTCTCTAAAGAGGGAACTCCTCAGAGGGAGTCCTGGCCTGCAAATAGAAGACCATGATTGAATAGAAATGTCTTCAAATGAACACAAATGTCCTCAAAATGAATACAAATGTCTTCAAATGAATAGTAACTTCTTAAGAAATGCATAAAAATAATTGTGACAGCACAGAACAGTAATCTGATGTAAGCACAAATTTCTGGCATACTGACTGTTTTTAACGGGAGCAGATGGGAGCAATCTCCCGGTTTTAATCTCGCCCTGAGCCATCTCAATGCTCGTCGACAGCAACTCGAGGACTTTCATTTCAAGGATAATCTTGACAAGGCAACTTTCGTGGCCACCTGGCAATGCATTGCGGGCGCCAGAGGGCGTTCTGAACACGGGCGGCGTGGCACCAGCGTTACCAAGCGGAGAACCACAGGAATGTGCAATACCCAGAATGCAGTTCACCAACTCTATGACAAACTCGAGTTTGGCGAGGATTTCCTTGTGTTCACTCTGAAACAACAATGTAACCATCGATTATACTGCTAGATTATTATTCTATTACTATTATTATTTTATTACTATTGTTATTATTTTCAATTTTTTTCCCCGAAGTACATACGATCCCTCAGGAGTTCAAAAAAATAGGGGGGCATTGTTTTGGAATGGCTAGTCTTCACAGATGGTTTTATTTTCATTATTATTATTATTATTATTACGATAATTATTATTATTTTTTATTATTTTCATTTTATTACTATTAGATATTCTTTTCATTATTATTATTATTATTTTCCTTATTATTATTATTATTTTAATCATTATTATTATTACAATTATTATTTTTATTATTATTTATGATATTGTCATAATTATGGTTTTTATTGTTGCTATTATTATTGTAACATGCATCTATTCTGAATTCTCACAAAATGAAAATCTAACCGTCATGAGAGCATCCTCTGACAACTGTGGTACTTCGAAGAGCATGGGGCAACCAGCATCCCCCAAGACAGCCGATGGAGGAGAGTACGACCCAACCTGGAGGCATGAGTCCGCGGAACTGGTTCTCTGTCTCGACAGCGGGACTGGTTCCGTGTTCGATCGGTATAGAGTTTGTCGTCGCAAGCAAGCTGAAATATTTGAATCATTTGAAATATTATTATTTAAATAATTTTACTATTAAATTAAATACAATCGTTTAGTCACTAAATCAATTTTAATTATATGAAATATTTAATTGTTGAATTGCTATAGACTATTGAAAACCACAGGAAACATAGACAGGAAGTGTATAGAGAACTCTTGTTTAGAAATGTGATCAGCTTAGAAACTATCATGAGTGGAATATCTCTCTATGAGTTAGGAGCTCCGTACCACTCACATAGTAAATCTTTGCATCGGCTTCCTATTAAGCCAAGAATTAGTTTCAAAATGGGGCTCATACTTTTGGCCAGTCACAATACTTAAAATCAGTTCTTATTCCCAGACTTATCACTATTCAACAAGGTCATCTGATTATCTTCATCTGGTCATACCTAAATCAAGAACTGTTCTAGGTGAACGAACTTTTTCGGTTCCTGGACCTGCTTTTTAAATTCTCTCCCTGTGTCTGTGCGCTCTGCTCAGTTGCTTGTGTTATTTCGTTCTCAATTAAAACTTACCTCTTTCAAATGGCTTATCCACCATAGGCTGCCTCTCTCTCTCTTACGAACTGATCTTCTTGATATTAACCTGATTATGGCTTGGTTTTGGTGTCCATCGGTTGATGCCTTGTGCATTAGACACCGGAACAATAGAAGTAACTAATTACAATAACATCTCTTTAAAACCACAGTAACTCTCACGTTTCAGCTCACCTGGGTCCGGTGGATTTGACTGAGGCGCAGATGAGAGTCGAGGAAATGAATAGTCATTGGAAAACTTCACCTCAGCATCTCTCTACAACATCAATTATATATCTGACCAAATTAGGGAAATATTAGCTCATTAAATATTTAATCAATTAAATAATTTAACTAATTAATTAATTAGTTCATACATACATTCACTAATTCATTCAAACAGAGAATTTCTATCATACCTCTCCAAGCTAACTAACCAGAGGCACTCGACACAATAGAAAAGAACAGTTTTCAGGTGTTCATAGAAAGTTCATGCAGAATCCTTAGCAGTGACTCACTCACTCACTCACCTACTTACTCACTCACCTACTCTCACTCACCTACTCACTCAACTACTCATTCACTCACCTACTCACAACTACTCATTCACTCACTCAGTGAGTGAATGAGTAGTTGTGAGTGAGAGTAGGTGAGTGTGAGTAGGTGAGTGTGAGTAGGTGAGTGAGAGTAGTTGAGCAAGTGAGTAATTAAGTGAGTAGGTGGGTGAGTAATTTTTATGAGTTTCTGAAGAAACAAATTTGTCATCATAATATTAATAATGACAAAAAGTCAAGTATATTAAAAACTAATAATTAGTATTATTATTCATATTATTATTGTAACAGCGTTGTTATTATTGTCATAATCATCATGTGAATGCTCAACTACTCACTCACCTACTCACACTCACCTACTCACACTCACCTACTCACTCAACTACTCATTCACTCACCTACTCACAACTACTCATTCACTCACTCATCTACTCACTCACTCACCTATTCAGTCACCTAATTACTCACCCACCTACTCACTTAATTACTCACTTGCTCAACTACTCTCACTCACCTACTCACACTCACCTACTCACTCACTCAAGTACTCATTCACTCACTCACCTACTCACTCACTCACCTATTCACTCACCAACTTATTCACTTACCTACTCACTCAATTACTCACTCAACTACTTATTCACTGACTCACTGACTCACTCACTGAAGACAGCCAATTTAATTAGTCTTTTTATGAGTTTCTGAAGAAATAAATTTGTCATCATAATAATAATAATGACAAAAAGTCAAGTATATTAAAAAGTAATAATTAATATTATTATTCATATTATTATTGTAACAGCGTTGTTATTATTGTCATTGTCATAATCATCATTATAATCCATTGAAAAATCCAGTTATCTTCACACTCACGTCAGAAGTCATCTCGACATGGTCCTGCTCCTGGTTCTTTCCCATCGCAGCTGCAACCATGACACCATTCTCAGGTACAGGCCTCAGCGAGGCAGAGGCGGTGGATGATGACGAAGATCCTTCCGTCTTTCGAGACGCCAATGGTGAAGAAGGGAGGCGAGCAGGAAGACTCAAGCGGTTCTGTCTTAAATGTTTGTTTGCGCCTGTTGCCCGTGTGATGCTGTCGGCACTAACATTTCGCGTGACACAGTCGAGACTGTTTCCAGGCCTCCTGGCTGACGATGGCCGACTGTAGGCTGTCTTTTCGCTGAACAAGTTTTAATTCTTATAACATTATCATTATTTATTAATTCATTATGAAAAATTTATTTATTCAGAAAGCTAACAATTCATAAGCAGACCAATTAAACAGGCTGTTTAGGGCACCTCGGATAGGAAGAACCAGAAGAGTGAGGGCAACCCAAAACTAAATGACGGTTTATACTTTATTAGCGTGCGCAGTTAACTAACGAAAATGCTTTATTATCATTACTACTATTATTATAATTATTATTATGCTCAGCCATGCAGGGGCATTTCACCGCACTTCACACCAACCGGAAGTTTGGTAGTCGTACCTTCTTGTTCTCAGGACCCACAAAATTAAAACAGTGTTCCAACTTCAGTCCGTCAAAGCACATCAGTTGGTCAATTTCAATCAAAATTAAAAAACTCATCTATTTAAATTGGAATGCAGCGCAACGCTCTCTCATCTAAGACTTCTCTTGTTAAATCTTTAGTTGTATTGTATTGCATCATGAATAATCACTGATACAAAACCGCTATTCTGCTTTATCATATTATAGGGCAAACTCCACACTTAAAAGAGGTGTGTAATTATTGTGAATAGTTCTAACAGTTCAAATTGCATAACACAGCAATGAAAGTCCACCTACGGCTTTTATACGGAAGAAATATACTATTTAAAGGTGTCATATTGTAAATCTTTAGTCGTATTGTATTTTGTTGTATTATAACAGTGAACAATTTAGCTTGGTAAGGCCAAAGAGAAGCAGGTGGTGTTCCTGCGGTGGAAGCTACCGAGAGTCTTGGGAACAGGTAGCTTGTCTCAAGTGTGTCCTGAGTTGCATTAGTCAATCTTCGTCCCAGTTCCAGCACAAAATCCAAACCTTCCGAACTCAAAGCACCGTTGGACTCCATTGGACTCGATGTTTTGGCGGCAGCTACCGGTTATTACTATTATTATTATAATAATAATAATTACTATTATTACTACTACTATTATTACCATTATTATTATTATTATTATTATTATTATTATTATTATTATTATTATTATTATTATTATTATTTAGACTGTTATTACTATTATCCTTGTAGTTATTATTTTATTATTAATTATTTTTATTCTTATTAAACTTATTATAATACGTATGAGCAAACAATTATTGTGTAAATAATATTTAAAACAATTGGCATGAATAGCAGTTAGTTCAGACCTGAAGATGGCAATCAAATCGATTCGTGATTTAGCGCCACCTGCCAAAATAAATTACAACAAACAATTACTGGAACTCATGTTTCAGTAGAACAACCAGAAATCATGCAGGAATGGATTTCTAAAAGGCCTAATTTACACATATACCACAATGTAACATAAGTCACTGAATGAAGAAACAACTTACTGAATACAAGGAATGAATGAATGAATGAACAAATGAATAAGCAAATGAATGAATGATGACTTAAAGACCAACTGAATGAATGAATGAATGAGTAAATGAATTGGTGAATGAAAGCATGAACGAATGCCTTGCATATCTCGAAGTCTATTTGAATCAACGAATAACTGATTTGATCTAAGGCTACATGAATGAATAAATAGAGCAAAGGATCAAAGAATGAATTAATGGATCACCAGATGAAAACAAAATGAATAAAAAAAGGGATAAATGGATGAATGAATCAGTTGATGGATCTTCGATTGGATGGATCAAAGGAAGGATGAATGAATGGATCGACGAATGAATGGATCAATGGTTTATACGAGTTGTATACGAGGGACTGAACAACTAACTGAGTCATTAAGTCAATAAAGCACACAAAAACAGCTACAACTGAGTCATTTAGTCATTAAACAATCATAAAAGCAGCTACAACTGAGTTGCTTAGTCAACAGAGAATATAAAAGCAGCTACAACTAACTGAGTCATTTAGTCAATAAAGAACACAAGAGCAGCTAGAACCAATGGCCAAATGATTGAAACAAGCAATAAATTACCTTCTTGCTCCTTCTCAACCTGATCATTTGACACGATCACATAGTCATCTAAGTTTGGTGATAGCGGTCTCGATCGGATCGGTCGAATCTCTGTTCCTCTGACGACTGGTTTTGCAACAACCTATCAAAACAACAACAGCAATAATAATGATAGTAATAATTACAATAATCATAATAACAATAATAAGATTATTTATATAGCGCTGAAGCACAGCTGGGGTCAAAGAAAGCGGTGCTGAAGATGAGTGAAAACAATCAATGTGAGTCAAATGATAGTTAAAGAGATACATCTTAAGCCATGATTTCAAGTTTCCAGAGACAGTGTATTTCGCAAATGGTCTGAAGAGTTTTCTTCCATGGCGGGTCCAGCAACAGAGAAGGAACAGTCGCCATACCTCAAGGAGGACCAAGGGACTAGCCCAGTCGTCAGAGGAGTGACCAACAGTAAGATATCTTGCGACTGAAGCGCACAAAGTGTCACAGTAATCACGGTGGTAACACAGTAGCTACAGGCAGATTTAAGAGTGAAAGAAAATGATCACAACATCGCTTTTCTTCAGATACCATGAATAGGAAACCTGAAATACAGTTACCTGAGTTGGAGACAGAACAGGAACACTGGCAGTCTTTGGCAGAGGTCGTCTACCACCTAAAACCATACAATTGTAATTGTAATCATGACATTTATAAAGAAGACGAAACTCATCAGTGGCACTCCCGACCCAAACCAGTGAAATTACTGTCGAATAACAGAGACTTCAAGCGCTTGTGAAAATGTGGAGGGACAAACTGAGGAGGGACAAACTGAGGAGCTCGAGCTGCCACTATGTCCCTCGCTCATAATTGCTCACCTTACCTCTGTCCTTTGCTCATAACTGCTCACCGTACCTCTGTCCTTTGCTCATAATTCTTCACCTTACCTGTCCTTCGCTCACAATTGCTCACCTTACCTCTGTCCTTCGCTCACAATTGCTCCCCTTACCTCTGTCCTTCGCTCACAATTGCTCATGTTACCTGTCCTTTGCTTGTAATTGCTCAACGTACCTCTGTCCTTCGCTCACAATTGCTCACCTTATGCTCCAATACATACAGATGCAGATTAGTTGTTGTTTAACGATGTTGTGCCATTACAAACTCGTCCCATTTAATATTTGCTATTATTATACACTTATGGAGCACCAATGCATAATGACTAACATCAATTGATGGTGCTGAGCAATTATGAGCGGAGTATTTGCTCAAGATCCCTACACAGTAACCTTTTCACGGTGGAGGTTCGAACCTGTGGTCTCTGCCTTACAAGTTGAGTGCTCTACCCAATCTGTGTCCTACAAGGTACTGTAATAAATGTTCCAATACATAAATATACAGATCATGCCGTTTAACAATACTAATCATAACAAGATGATTAGCGTAAACATCCTTTATGCAAAATTGAGTTTCCCAAAGAGTCACGCAACGAATGCTGTCTCATATATAATATATATATATCATTCGCTACCACATATTAAAGGTGTCTAAAGACAGCGCTTTAAACAATCTGATACCGTATCCCATGCATATATTATATAGCATCCGCTGACACGTGTTAAAGGTGTCTAAAGAGAACGCCCTAAACAATTGGATATCGTGTCCCCAGCACTGAATAGCACACAGATCAACTTAATCAAATACAGAAAATAACTTCATAAAATACAGACAGAACTACAAAATGTGACCCAGAAAACGTTCATCATATCCAATTGTTTGAAGTCTTGAGATATCTGCAATAATTGTTCGTAGCCAACTCATTTTTCTTCAACACTCTTCTCAATCAGCAGCCTATCAAGTTAATTATAGTCAAACGACGCTGTGTGATAACAACGATGATTAGAGTCGCCTTCCTCCTTTATCCAGCTTGGGACCGGAACAACTCGAAAGCTGCACTGGAGTTATTACTATCAAGGACTACAAGTAATAGTAGTGTTATTAGGGGCCATCCATATATTACGTACGCAAAAATCCGGGAAAATTGGACCCCTCCCTGTTCGCACACGTACTTTTTTCCACCCCCTCACCTGCGTACGTACAGTTGACGCACCCCCCCTAAGACCAGCTGCAGAATGTGTCAGTTACACAGGTCCAGGCAGCGACTGTCTGCACTTTAGGTCAGATTGAAGGATGAGTAATACATCGACTCACTGTTGAGTTGTGTGATAGTTTAGTAATAGAGTTCAGAGGTAAGGTGGCATACAAGTGACACCTCTCCCACAGTCCTACTTCCTCTGGTAGTACCAGATAGGTGGAAGGACTGAACTCTAGCTCACTTGAAGGCCAATCAATTTGCGTACGTACATTATCAGTAGACCCCATCCCCACCCTCCATTCGCAAGCGTACGTAAGCATATGCATTTCGGTTACCCCTCCATGCGTACGTAATATATGGATGGCCCCTTATTTCTATTGTTATTTCGACATAGTTTCAAACGATTCGTGAGCTAGTGATGGCATCAAGAGTTTAACATCTTAAGGCAACGAAGGTCGCTGACGTCGACAGAAATTACTTTGAATACTTCTCACCGTTTGTTTGGTGGAATAATGCTGCTCTAATATAGGAGTTATGGTACGCATTCTTGAGATCCAGCGATTGAACAAAATTCGCCAATGTATATTGTTGGAAGATTTAATATAAAGGTGTGAAACGTAGCCTAAGATAATATATTCTTCAGCCTACCATCACAGAGCGACGACGGCGACATGCCATGGCACATATTATGCTGTCCCCAAGACAGAGTTTCTGTAGGTTTCTGTACAACTAGTTATTATATTGTACTAAGTTACAACTAATTAGATAAACATTTAGGGATCCCAAACGATTCTGAGTAAGCTTCGTATAGCTGAACCATCGACAATTAACTTAGGCCTACTGTTGATGGGAAATTTTACCATGCAGTATCTCAGGAACAACAAGTGATAGAGAATTAATTTCTGTGTCTACTGACTGAAAGAAAATTAACAATTTATAATGGTTAGAAAATAAATAATAGGGCCTAAGGGCGATTAAACGTATCCTACGATTATTAGCAGTATAGTCATTGTTTAACTCTTGCGGCTACCATGGCCTATAAAGTTCACCTTTCCTGACCTAATTATTAATTTCCTGAGTTTTTAACATCTTACTGCGACACTTTCAATGGAAAACTAAATTGGCGAAAATGACCAATATATACGTCCAAGGTGAAAACTTAATTTAAATGTGTCTACAAGCAGCCTAAGATTAATACGGCCATCTTATGGTTTCTAAGACATTTCTACCCACAGCTACGAAACCGAACACCCGACACCAACTGAACAAATTACAAATGTATAACGGAAGGAAAATGAATATAAAGGTGTCTAACGAAGTCTAGTTTAGCAGTTTAGCCATATTATTTCATGTTTTCGCTGCAGACAATTTCATACTGTGCTTAGGGGCCATCCATTTAGTATGTACGCAGAAATCCGAACAAAATTGACCCCCTCCCCTCCGTGTACGCCCGTGTACTTTTAACCCCCTCCCCATCTGCGCACGCACGACCCCCGTGTACTTTTAACCCCTTCCCCCATCTGCGCACGCACGACCCCCCCACAGAACGGTCTCTATTTAAACCATGGGGCAGGCCGCCAGGCTGAGTCCGACTCACTGCTGAGCCTTGTGATAATTTAATAATAGCAGTCAGAGGTAGGGTGGCATACAAGTGACACCTCCCTTAAGGGCCTACTTCTCCCGGTAGTACTTATCTGATAGCTGCAAGAACTGAACTGTGGCTCATTTGAGGGCCAGTAAATTTGAAGGCCAATATAGACAAATTATAGGTCCACGTTTCCTATGCGTACGTACATTATATATATATATATATATATATATATATATATATATGAACAAATTATTGCCATAGTTAAGATTAGTTTACATGCTTAATTAGCAACATAAACTGTTCTTCGTCCCCAGTTGTATTTCTTGTTAATTGGTGGTCCTATGTAAGCGAGATTCTGGTCCCTTTTGGGTCTACCCTTTGTTCCCCCAATACCCTGCTAATCTTTCACGTAAAACTATACATTCTGTTTTCGTTTTGGTATGAATAAACACAACGAAGTAGGCCTATGTCAAGGCATGGCCGTCCACCAGAATTTTTTTAGTAGGTGCAAAATTTTTTTATGAGGGGGCAAATTGGTGGTACTAAACTATAACAGAAGCAGATTACATAGTCACAAATGCACAGCTAAATATGATTAAAGATATGTCAATTAACAAAAATACTTTTAAATAATTAAGATTTAACAATAGACAGCATGAAAGGATGCCCTCTCTTGCGATGTCTCTCTTGCCTCACGAAAGATGGCAAGAGCTCAGAGGCAGTGGTCGAAGAACTGCGATTTCTGGCAAAGCTTCCATTCTGAGGAAATTTATCTGACTAGAGGAAATTTATCTGACTAAATTTCAATTGCTGATTTTTGTGGACTAATTGCTTTACGCTGGCAGCAGCCCCTATCACTCATATAATTATTCTATCAAGATTTGTCCAAGTATTTTTCCTGTCCATATGAAATTAACTGAAACATTCTGAAGGTATATTACAACAGACGGGATAATGCTCCTAATTGTCTTTCTCTCCATCTCTGTCTGTCTTTGCGCTTGTCTGTCCAACTCTCTCTCTCTCCCTCCCTCACTAATCATGTTTGTTATGACACATCATCTTTAAATAGCAGCTAACCAACTAACTGGTTGTGGGACACGCTAGCCCATTCGTTACAATGCTCGCCTTAATCTGACGAGTACGGATTCGGGGACCCCTCCCCTGAGACAGTTACTGTCTAGGGACCTTGACAAAGTCCTTCACTCATAATTGGTCAGCCCCATCGATTGATGCTTAGCATTGGATAGTGGAGCTTAATAAATGCATAATAATAATAATACATGTAGTTCATCTTGGCAGATGTTGGAAACGAGGTCGAGAATTTCAGATGAAGGGACTGCGGTAAACGTGAATAAAGGCCAGTTGTCTGCTGTGGCTCAGCCACAAGTTCTCAATAGCTATGTTGGTGATTACCATCTATGGTATGGAACAAGAAAGTCATAACTTTATGTAATTATGATCACTTACTTGGAACAGTACGAAGGAATGGATGATTGAAGAAGTCATCTGAAATTTTTATTAAAAATATGAACAGCAGAAACCACATCAAACAACAATTAACAAATATCTAATAAAATTTATGAAAAAAATCAAAACCTTTTCATTACGGCCGGCATGTATTTGTTTATTTCATCTATAGGCAATATAAAAACAATCCGTTTTTCTCTAACCTTCAGCACTTTTCTCACGACTCTTAATACAGTCTGGACTCATTAGCATGAACTTGTAAATTGTAATTAGCAACTTCTGTTGCGCCAGTGTCTAATGCACAAGGCATCAAGCGATGGCACACCAAAACCAAGCCATAATCAGGTCAATATCCAGAAGATCAGTCCGTAAAACAGAGGAATCCTATGGTAGATAAGCAATTTCAGAGAGGTAAGTCTTAAGTTGAGAATGAAATGACACAAGCGACTGAGCAAAGCCTTAAGATAGCGCGTGTAAACAAGGTCACATGTAAAAGGAGGTAATGCTGAAGTCAATATTTGGCGTTGCACTGCAGTTCTTGTACAGCGAGTTAACCAGTATGACGTATCGAGTTAATAGCTTTGGGGGAAATAACACCACTCTGCATTTCGCAGAATGTTACATAAACCATGAGTCCACAAACTGCATTTGTCAGAAAGTCTCGTTGCAAGTCTTACCAAAGTCCAAGCGATCCTTAGCATCTCGTCGGAGCAGTCCAACCAGCAGGCTCCGTAACTCTGGACTGGTTCCAAAAGGAATCCTGTCCAAGACAGAGGTAACATAAGGTATGGTAAGTGCAAGAAGGTAAGTAAGGGTGAACGACAGATGAACAAGTTTCAACCTATACACAAAGATCATGCATTCACTCATTATGTCCTAGTGATCTAGGATAGGCGTAACTTTGTGTTGTGACGGTGGTGCCCAGTCACCACTGCTTTTACAGCGGTGTTGACAGTCACCACCACTTTTTGGGACCCGCACTGAAATATTTTTTGCGACATGACGGCACTGTTTTGCTTTGAAGCAACGACAATTCATATTTTGTTGGATGCCAATGATTCACCGAGCAACTATTGTTTAGCTCAATTGTGGTCTCAGTGTCAACATATTAACAGTTGTCAATCAAAATGTAAACATGTACTTCGCTATCTGCAAGTCCCCTAACGCCGAAAACAAAGCATCCCAAATTCGTATATAGGGGAAGGGCAGATAGGAAAGGGGGAACATGGGCGGCGATCCCGGGGAGTCGAGGGGGACAAGACCCCCCACCTTTAAGAGTGGGGGACACGCCATACATCGGACCCCCAAATTTTGAAGAAACACCAAAAAAGGTCATCAAATTTTTTCCCGCATCACCGCGAAACAATTTTTAAAATTTCTTTTTTCACCAGATCAGTTCAAAATGTCCCCCCACCTGTCAAACAAGATCGCCGCCACTGAGGGGGAGGGATAAGGGAACGGGTGTGAAGCGCAAGGGGATTAGTCACTACCGCTTTGTAGGGCAAGGTTACACCCCTATCTGAGGCAGACATCGAAACAATGTAACTAAGTTTATTCATTTATCACATACATCTACCACAGTAAAAGAAGAGTTTTCAAATGTTTACAATAGATACACATCTTGCTTTCAGCCAAGATATTATGCAGTTCACGATGGTAATGGTAATTCTAGAATTCAAACAGTGTCCTAGGACCTACTCTGGTTGAAGGTTGATCGTGCGTTCGTAGAACTGTTTCAGCCGCTGTGGAGTTTCGGCACGGAACGGTGCTTTGCCCGTCAGGCACTGATAGATGATGGTGCCAACGCTCCACAGATCAGCTTTGGCACCATACTGAATCGACATGATCACCTCTGGTGCCTAGACAAAAATGATACACAGACAAGATTAGTTTTCCTATTATTATTTTCATAGACTTATTATTATTAATAACCACCATTGTATTTCTTCATAATGTCTACAAACTCATAAACACACTAATTAAATTCACTGTTTTTTTTTTTATCTAACTGTACCTATACAGTATGCACCGTCATGAAGTACTCTGGTAGTGCCAACCCAAAGCCAGGATAAAAAGCAATGGCAGCCATAAGATGTCATCAAACACCGGAAACTACCTCTGGTTTCTCTGACTTGAGAAAATCGCAAAAGGCAGTGCATGACTGAAGAGAAAGAGCACACTTCATAACCTCACAACAACTCTCAATACTCAGATCCTACCATGTAAAGCGGGGAACCACACAGCGTGGCGGCCATGACACCATCTTCGAGAAATCGTGCGAATCCAAAGTCGGCTGAAAGAAACAAAAAGAATTCAAATTCTTTTTTTACTGCTTGTTCCACATTCAATCTGGACCCTGTATTTAGAAAAGTACCTAACGCTTTAACGACGAGCGTGTAATAAAAGTGATTGGGAAACCAATACAGATAGCCATGAAAGTGTTAATAAACTATAACCAAAACTCATTTAATGTGGACATTGGAAGTCCATAATTATAAAGAACCAAGTTAGAAAGAGACCACACAATAATGAGGTCCATTTCTATAGCAGAATAAAATTTACGATACAACCTAATACTTAATTTAATTTAGCAAGAAGTAGTTTGTTCAAAGTCCCTAAGGTTAGTCCCAAGAGGCAGCAATGAGTATGAAGCATCAGTGATTTCATTTTTCTGAGTCTCGGAGGGTGGCCTCCCTTGCCTCCTGATCTTCCCACACACAGTGTCAGGTAATTGTAATTAGTAACTTCTATGGCGCCGGTGTCTGATGCCCAAGGCATCAACCGATGGCACTCCAAACCCACGCTGTAATCAGGTCAATATCCAGAGATCAGTCTGTAAATGTGACCATTATAGATGAGTTGGCTAGGGAATGTAAAGGGAGCCAAATCTTAAATATCTCTCTACCCTAGCAGGGTTTTGAACCCCTAACCTCTATGTTGACACTTCAGCATGCTAACCAGTCGACTATCATGTGCTTCCATTAATAAATGTTAATTGATATTAACAAAAACTTGTCAAATGGTAAAAAGCACTAATAAAGACTTAATAAATGTTAGTATATTATTAAGCACTTAATAAAATTGGAAATAAACATTAATAATGACTTGGTAAATAGTAATATATGAATAGACTAAACAAATGTTGGCATATTATTAATCCTTTAATGCCGAGAGGGAGCAGTTTTCCATGCATTTTAGTACACACTCATCATCAAAGGGTTAAACACATACTAATTGGTAAAAACATTAATAATGACTTAATAAATGGTGATAAAGATTAATAAAGACTTATAATAATAAATATTGATAAACAGAGTATCAGATGAAAAGCCAACCTATTTTTAGCGTCATTTCACTGATCGGTGGATCGGGTTTTCCTGAGTGGCAGAGAAGGATGTTTTGTGGTTTAAGGTCACGGTGGACAATTCCTTTTTCATAGAGAGCCTTCAGCGCAGATGCTAAACACAAAAGGAACATTAATACAGCGACACAACAATTGATCGCAGAAAATTAGTTCATGGATGGCAGTATCAAATCACAGAGGGAACATTCAATCATGCAGGACAACTTTGGATTACTAAGGGAACATGACATCATGGATGGAACATTAGATCATGTAAAGAATCCCACATTGTGGAGTGAATGTTCGATCACTGAAGGAACATTTTATTCTGGAAGGAACTGCAGATTATGTAAGGAGTTTTAGAACATCCCTGGAACATCACTGAAGGCACAAGAGACCATGAATGGTACATTTGAGCATGGAGGAAGCAGTGGATCACTGTGAGAACATCAACTCATCAAGGGAACAGTGTGTTCTTAACGGAAGTTTAGCTTGTCAGAAATTTTAGAACATTTCTGAAACATCATGGAGGGAACATTACATCAAAGATGGAACTTTAGTTTATTTCACATGTTCCAATGACTACATAACCCGAGATAAAGATTTTCAAACAACAACCAATTAAAATATCGAAACAGCATCTACCGGTAATCTCAATGGAAAAGATAAACTCCAGGAGGAACATTAATCGACAACACTTACCTGTCTGTCTGAGAAACCATCGAATCGTACTTTCCGACAGCGTTCCTTTCACTACAACAAAAAAGAGCCCATAACAACACATATTACTGTAAACTAATAATATGTCACTGATCGTGTTATATCAGAATCCATGTTTTAATGAAGTATGTTATAACAAGTCTTCAGTGCACGTTTGTCTGTGTTTGTGTATGTATAGGTGTGTATGTATATGTGTGTATGTATGACTTTTGTATGTGTCTGTGTCTGCATTTATGAACATCTGTACTAAGAATCAGTTCTTTATTGAAGCTCGCAGCAGCAGCATTGCACTCTCACTGCACGAGATGTATGCAAGCATTGTAGCAAACTTAACACATTACATTACAGTACAATTGCTGATCTAGTGGCAGAAAGCCATTACACCAGATAAGAATGATTTGCTGTGATGAATCAAGTAACTCTGCCACTGGTAGTGCCAGTCCCAATTCGGGATAAAGGAGGGTAATGCTAATCATTTTTCTTATGACATGGTGTCGTTGAACTGTAATTAACGAAATTAATGCATCAAGCATGTAGATTATAAGTCCGCGTCATTGTTGGCTTTGCCCATTGGGGTCACAGTTAACTTGTAGAACTCCAGACTGGACATGCTCACATTCTGTTTTATCATCCCCCTCTGCTGACTAACTCTTCCAGTGGTCCAGGAAGTGTTTAAACGTACAGATCTGATGTGGATCAAATTATACATTATATCTGATATCAGGGTATATATTACTGTATTATATTTCAGTGTTAATGTTTCCAAAGAAGTTGTGTGAGCATGCTCCCGCCTCAGCGTCCAAGGGCCAAAACTTGTCTGAGCACCGGCGCCTCTGTTGCCATGGCTCCCCAGCACCTGATCTCTTCATCCTATTATTCAAACCTGAGCTTACCTTGAAGGTAATCAGCCAAATCTCCGCCATTGCAGTACTGAAAAGGAAGGTAGTCGTTCAGTATTTTACTATTTAAAAAGTCCAATAAATGTTCCCTGCAGATTTGAGGCGAGTTTTAAAATGGAATTCAGACATGCAAAATTAGACAATTTTCAGGTGAAGAACCTTCATTCTTAAATGAATATGAGTTGTAAAATGAAGTCTAATTAAACTATAGACATCAATAAATAAACGTAACATTCATTAATTATTGCAACATTAATTAAATGCAACAATAATTTAAAAAATTACATGTGGCATTAAGAAAAAGCAACAGTATTGGCATCTGACATTAACTAATTAAGTGGCACATTAATTAAATTAATTAAAAGTAAATTTATTTAATTAATGTTACTCTCATGCTGGAGCACGTTTTATAAGTAACGTTTTATAAACAGTATTAATTAGTTAAAGTTAACATTAATTAATTAAACATCCTTACTTCCATCACAAGATGAACTTGTGTTGGCATAACCTGCAACAGAAACATAAACAAAACAATAGAAAAAGAAGCTCAACAAATTTTCTAAAGTCATCTGATCTTATATTCACCAATGTCTTTGTATCTCAGGTAATCCAATTCTAAACACCATCCTCTATAGCCGTCTGACTGTCTGTCTGCCCGACCTTTGGCTCTTGACCTCGAATCGAACTTGATCCAATCTGCCTATTGATAGCGCTTTGACTAAGCACCTATGTTAGGCTGGTTCCCATGACTTAGATTTCTTTGGGCGATAGAGAAATCTCGAGATTTCAATCATAAAGAGTTACTCTAAAGTAAACTTATCAACACTATTGTAATCAGATCTAGTTTAATCTCATCAACACAAAAGTAATCTAAAGAAGTCTACTATAATCCACAGAAACTCACACAGCTTACAACCAATCCACTTCTGTGTCACGCGAAATGCTCTTTAACTTAAAAAAAATTAGTGCCTCTGAAGAGTTTCTCTATTTGACTGCTACAATTACAATTACTATGAAAGAAAAGTACTAAAGTAAAGTTTGAAACAGGAGACGGTAATGTTAAGAGGATACTCTGATGACAAAGCGCAGCCAGTGCGCCCTATATCAATCAATCAATCAATCAATCAATCAATCAATCAATCAATCAATCAATCAACGTGTTTATTGCATCAAATGACAACCTAGTAACAAAGCTAATTACAATTCAATTGCACATGTTACTTAAATAGTAGGTTAGATTCAGATCTGGAAAAAAAGAGATGTTATTTATATCTGTGGATTTTTGATTCTGCACGTTAGCAAGAGACCGAGAAGCTTATGTCATTTCACTTAGTGATTGGCATCTGAAGCAATGGGCATCCCCAAAGGGATGTAAGTCCCGCTAGACGGGGATACCCTATTAGTTCGAATTACCTAAATCTGGATGGCTATTTAGTTGTGGATCCTCTCAGGTTCGTTTTCCATTGATAATTTTGTAAGGATTAAATCTTGTTAACCGGGGGTTAATAATAAGAAATGGCTTTAACTAGCCTTAACTAATGAAACTTAAAATAAAGAAATGGCCTTAACTAGCCTTAACTAATGAAACTTAAAATACTGCACTCTTGTGCGAGGCTCTAGTGCTGCTCCACCCCGGACCCGACCGACCATATCACTTGTTTTAGTCGTTATTTTACTACACCCTCACTTATTCAAGATATAATCTCTCATTCGTTTTTTAAACTCATGTCTGTAGACTTCTAACAAACTGTATTTCTAACGGGACCGAATTCTACTATCCAGATAGTAATGCATCCTGGAAGCGGTCAACAGGAAAATTTATTTGAAACACAGACAGTACATGAATAATGAATCATTGTAAACTCAGCAAATTTCTTAGAAGTGAAAAGCAGTCCTTTAAAACTTTAACGACGAACTGCAGTACACTCTCGTCATTACGGTTAAGCTAAACGCGAGGGGCATGGCATTGCTATGCATTGGTAGCAACCTCATTTTCTTAACCTTGGCATATGTGGGTGGGTTGCCAGTCCTCTCCTTTGCCGTCTGATCTCCCACTGGTAGCACAGTCAGAGTACTCATTTCACAGCTGAGTTATCCAGAAGGCACAAGGGGTGCAGAAATCTCGAAATATTTTTCTGTCCTTGTGGGGATTTGAAACCCATCCTCTCTGTTGACAGTCCAGCATGCTAACCAAGCTAGCAAGCATCCACAAAGTATTCATAGTGCTACTTAAAGTTAAGCACACTCAAAAAATGTAATTATAATTCAAAGTCATAAAATTTTCATAAATATGGTTCATAAAAATGACTCATAAAAATAGTACATAAACATAATTTACATAAATAATACATTAGCATAATTGAGTAGATATCTTGAAGGGGCGCTATATAAATGTCTGGTAAATAAATAAATAAATAATTCATAAGCATGCCACCTCAGAGTCCTTCAATTGCTGAAAAGACCTTCGAAAGCATGTACAGACCTGAACAAAGAGAAGAGCGACAACATTCGGATGATAATGTCCTGGGTTTGACAGCTCCTACAAAACATCAGGTCATGATGACCTTACTACAATTATCTATGTAGTTATGTCTCTGGCCATTTATATGGTGACTCCTAAGATACTCAAAAAAGCTATAGATAAATAACCTATAAACAACACTATCATAATCATCACCACCACCACCACCACCACCACCACTCATTCTTGCCTCGTGATTGGCTACTTGCTGACCACTTATTATTATTATTATTCCACCATCCACACTATACTATCTAGTATAGTATAGTATAGTATAGTATCAGTAATCTATACTACAAACTCAATGCTTCACTCTACATTTCTTTATGTCAAAAGTAAATATGCATTAACTTCATTTATTAACCTTGTAAATGAGCCAGATCTGAATTCTTAACGGGTCTGTTTAACTCTTTTCAGCCAACTCATTGACCTGCATCAATGTTGTGCTTAAGTTACAGTTAGATTGTATCGGTTACAGTTATGTTATAATTCTTATATGTTGGTTCTGAAGTGCATGCATCAATAAACAAGTCAATCAATCAAACCACCACCACAAACACCCCCACCACCACCATCACAAACACCACCACCACCACAAACACTGCCAACACCACCAGAACCACAAACACCCCCACCACCATCACAAACACCACCATCGACTTCCAACTTGAAAAGACCAGCTTTCATGTTTTCAATTTCACGTACCTGGAGAATTTTAATCTCCTTGCTGAGTAGATTCTGTGACTTGGAAAGATCTTTCTTTGTGATGCACTTAATTGCAACTGGCTCGTCGACATTCTGTAAACAAACCACAGCGTGAATTCACAAGTCTAAGTGTACATTTCCACCATAGCACCATGCCGTCCTTTGGAATATTTTTAAGAAATACAAGTGCTAAACCCCGAGCTAAACCCCAAAGGCAGCCATGGGTATGAAGCGACAGCACTGTGAGACACTGTAGCCAACTGGTTAGCGCACTTGCCTCGCAACAAGGAAAGTATGTTTGATCCTCCTCCCCTGAGATGGTTACTGTGTAGGCAAGACCTTCAATTACTATTGTTTGGTGCCATCAATTAATATTTGGTCGTTACATAAAGGCGCTAAAGAAATGCTCAATAATAATTTCATTTTTCTTAGCCATGGCATTTCAATGTGGGTGACTAGTCCCCTCCCTCACCATCTGACATTCCCAGTGACAGCATGCGCCCAGTGAACTCACTGTGTAGCAGACTTTGCTAGAGGTACAAGTGGAGCAGATATCAGAAAATGTCTAAATGCTTACACTTACTTGCTTACTAACTATAAAGCCAGTGATGGAAAACTATGCTATTACAGGGTTTAAATCTGTGGCCTCTTCCAGCACAATAACCACCACACTATTGGAATTCCCTCAGATTAATCATCACTAAATAAAAGTTAAAATACATAAAAACTTCTTGAATTCGTATATTCTTCCTTCCAAATCATACATTATCTAGAGAAATTGGCAGCATTTGCCGCTGAATTTCCGGTTTAAAGCATAATTTCGCGTCACCGGTTTTATTGTAAATGGGTGTCATTAGCTTATTATTTAGGCATTTAGATAACAAGACCAGCACTGAAATCACCTCTCTGTGATGGCCTTTGAAAACGACAGCAAAGGCGCCGTGCCCGATGAGATCTTTCTTGAAGTAGACATAATCTCCAACGTTCACAGACTCCATTCCGATTTAAAAATCGGTCGCCAACTGCGCGAGAGGGGGACGGGTGTGAGTGGTTGCTCAGACGGAGACAAAGGCTGCCCGATTTGAAGCGCAAAATATGCCAAAACGTCAAACCATATTGCTAGGAAAAGCTTTGGTGCCATTGATTATTACAAAATCTGAACATTTTCATTTTCTTAAAAAGATCTTAGACGCATTTTTATTCGTATTTTATCGACGCAGATCAGCTGTATTCAATCTTACACACAGATCACATATTAATAGGTCGATGCGTTAGAACGACGGCTTCGCTTTAAAAGCGACACCTATTGAATAATTGCAAACAATTTTTATCATTGAACAATTAGAATGAAGTTTTAATCGAAAAATCAGATTAAGAATACTATGAACAGAGTTTGACCGTTTGGCAACTTTAATCGTAACGTCTAGAAAATAACTAAGTTCTCTTTCTTAAGTGCATGAGTGTCACAGATATTATGTGCAAGCTGTGTGTTCTTCGCAAATAAAACTAATTTGTTCTCACTTCTCAATTATGTAATGTAGGCCTACTCTTAGGCGTCCTCACGTAGTGGTAATGTAGGCACTAGCCATTCCTGGAATTCAGAAATTATCTGAATAGTTTACCTCATCAGCACATGATGACCCGTCCAAGTATTTATATTTGTCCCTTCTGCTCAAATTTTATGCGTGCCCGTGATGGTAAATCCTCGAAATTTCTCAGCTGACCATTATTTTATAGACTGGCGCTACATCAAACAAGGCATATTGGTTTTGGCAAAGTGTGTAGCTTACAAGTGACAACAACGATTTACTAAATAAAACTTGGCGTACTTGGCATAAAGTTCAGTTAAAATGCCTTAGCAAATTAAAGGCAGAAAGCTGGTTTTAAGGCTTGGCATCGTTTTCATGTAAATGTCTCGGATACAATTCAATCACAAGAGGGACGCCTACGTTGACTTTTATTTCGTCATAAGATCAGCCACCTCTGCGTAAATTTGTGTTCTGTCCCTGTGTGTTTGTTTATTTTCTGCACGATGGCTATGAAATTCTTTCGACCGCGTCATTTCAGATGTATCATTGCGCGTAGGTTGAAATAGATCGCGGTTACATCAGCCATGATACACTTGGCATTACTCATTCAATAATAATAATAATTATGCTAAATAATTCTTTTCAAATGGAATTTACTGTTTATAACAGAAGCCCAAGAGTTTGAATTATAAGTAAATAATATTACATATACAATGAATATTTGATTGTGTTTCTTGGGCCAGTTTCAGTGACTGATCGAATGTGTATGATGAATGTGTATAACGCCCAGGGGTCCCGCAGCGTCAAAGATCATCTCATCCGAAGGCGCCTAAAATTTGTATAACCACTTCGGGGAGTTGACCTTCTATTTTCGCCTTCAGAAAGCTGAAATAGCGTGTACATGCACAGAAAAGCGTTGAAAGTTGAAGCTTCTCCCCAGGTCCCATCTTCCACCGGGACTCGGCAGACCCTTTTGGAAAGCATGCAGTTTCGCGGTGGGAAGCCCATCTTAGGATACCCCACGTAATTGTACCTAGATCCCGAATTACCTCATTAAAGCAGACACGTTAACAGCCAACGAGCGGAGAATATTCTACGAAGAAACGGGTGTTTCGTTCTCAAACGATATTTAGGGCCATGGTGGTCCGCGAAGGACGTCTGCAAAATATGACCTACTTTGTCCGCATTTGACCGTACCGGTCGTACCCCTTCCTCCCCTTTGCGGACGGCCGCACGCCTAAGCCAATTTTGATGTCATTATCATTATTTCAACAATTATTCCACAATTCCTGTGCATGCTTAAGTGACAGTTCGGGTTTCATCAGTCTTGTTATCAAGACCTTAAACCTCAAGACCAAGACCAAGACCAAGACCTTGAACCTCAAGACCAAGACCAAGACCAAGACCTTGAACCTCAAGACCAAGACCAAGACCAAGACCTTGAACCTCAAGACCAAGACCAAGACCTTGAACCTCAAGACCAAGACCAAGACCAAGACCCAAAAATCACAATCATATCCACACTATTCCGTAATAAAAACTGTCAAGTCGGACTACTCGCTACTTTAATGAAGCAAACCAACTCTAAATGCAGACTGCAGAGAATTTCTGAATTCGAATTTACAAATTAAGTCCTTCATGCAAAATGTTATTTCAAATGCCGGTTGCGTTTTATAAAAACCAATTCGCTCAGAATTTTCTGACCAAGACGTGCCTTGTGGGGCCTCATACAAATTTCGCCATGTAAAAAAGAGATCATTTACATGTCTAAATCGTGTGTGGTGGTCATGTTTCTTTCCATGATGAGCCGGAGATAGATTTGAACCAATTTCGATGTATGGAAATCTATCTTCCTACCGGTACCGATTTTGGCTTGACCTACTTTTCATAGGTGCTGAAGTCGCTGCACACACAATAGCTTTTCAAGCACTGGATTTAAATGTATAAATCGTGAGCCTTTTTTAAACCGTTATTGACCGCAATGGCTGCGGAAAAATTTAAAATTCAGTCGGTCTTGGTCTTGGTCTTGAAAAACCAAGACCAAGACTTTGAACCTCAAGACCAAGACCAAGACCAAGACCTTGAACCTCAAGACCAAGACCAAGACCAAGACCTTGAACCTCAAGACCAAGACCAAGACCAAGACTTTTAAAAACGAACTCGAGCGCACTCGAGACCAAGACCTTGGTCTCGAGGACAACAAGACTGGGTTTCATATCGCCGGATATACACTATGCAGTAAGTAAAGGTTACACCATGCAGAAGGTTTTAGGCAATCACTTCACTGACCTTTTTGTCTTTCGGGGAAGGTTGAAACAACGTGGTGTTTAAAAACTATCAAAGTTTAGATGCGGACGTCCGCACTGGTCATGTTGAAGGAAACTATATGCCTACCTCTGTGCGTACGGTCCCGGCTCGCATGCCGATTATGACTTCTAATTTGATGATTTAGATCTTGGGCGTTAGCACGGTTCATATGCTGGGCCCTTATTATAGGGTGTGGCATAGATGTTAAAACCGTTTTTTTCGTTTTTTATTTTTCTCCAAAAAACGTCGTGTTTTCGTTTATTATTTCTGTTGTCGTTTTTTCCGTTTTTTATGAAACTTTATTTATTTATTTATTTATTGTCTGTTAATGTTTTTTCAGTTTCTGTTTAATTTTTTGTCTGATGTCCCTTACGTTGTCTCCGTACTTTCAAGGATTCAGCTAATTTACCTCACTATTTACGTCATCATTTGAGAAATAAATACTTTATGAAATAGCACGGTACATGAAATAAAATTTCATAAAGTTATTTCTAAGTTATATAAAATGCCAAAGGAAAAGGGTGCGGAATGGATTCACGTTACTTTGATAAACGAGAAAGACAGAAACTCGGCATTGGCTAAATTGAAATGCATTTACTGTGAGAAAGTTTACACTATATAGTCTATACCTCCAAAGTTTAGTTTTTAATTTTGTTAGTTTAGTCAGGATGGACTTATGGGGACTTATGTTTACAATTTAAATTTGAAAAGATTTCAATATTTTTAATTTCTCAATTTCTTATTAAATCAAACTTATAAGAAATAAAATAATTGTTTTAGATTGATGTTACTTGGTGTTTACTAATAAAGTTGTGTTATTTGCTGATTAAATTCTGTGAACAAGGTTGTTAATTTAAAATTCCATTGTGCCCTACAAGATGTGAGAAAGTCAAATTATTTTCTTTTTCGTTTTTTTCCGTTTTTTCCCGTTTTTTTTTATTTTTTTGAAAAAAACGACGTTTTTCCGGTTTTTATTTAGTTTCTATCGTTTTTAACAACTATGGGGTGTGGCACCCATTGACATTGGCTGCGGTGGTGACTGGTGATTGGTGAACGATCTCAGCCGATGACTTCATTGAAAACAAGGAGGTTCGAGGCCATTTTCTGTGGTCGCAATGGAGTAAAGTAAGTAAGTAAGTAAGTAAGTAAGTAAGTAAGTAAGTAAGTAAGTAAGTAAGTAAGTATGTAAGTATGTAAGTATGTATGTATGTATGTATGTATGTATGTATGTATGTATGTATGTATGTATGTATGGAGAAACGGGTATACATTTTCATTTATTCATTTTCATGTATGCTGCTTTCGGAGAGCATTCTAGCGTCAGAGTGATTGGTTCTCAGTGCCGGATTTAGACTTGGTGAGGCCCTAAGCTATATATAAGGCTTGGAGGCCTCTTGTTAAAAATTTATACCAAAATTAAGGGTCTCACAAAACGTGAAACATATAGGCCTATGCCTATCGGGCTGACTGCTCTGATTTTCCGTGTTTGGACTGGGAGCGCTCCTGAGTAGATCACCAAGCTCCTTAATAATATGTCTTTTAATTATTTAATAGCAAGACATTTAAAGTAAAAAATATATAATTATTCTCAAATGAATGCATTTACTCAGACGTGATGGAGTTTGTTACACAAGCCGTTTGAAAGGTTCTACATAATGTAAATATGTATAGATTTACACAGGGGCGTAACTTTAGTCTAAAAAGTGGGGGTGCCAATACTTTGGTCTAAAAAGTGGGGGGGGGGGGTACCAATTTCTTCTCCACTGTCGCTTTTCGCATGGTGGCCATTTTGAACATATTCCCTGTCAGTATTCTAATTAATTTTGGCTCTCGGTTTACATGTGTACCGGTATCTAAGTACTTCGCACTTTGGCGGAGACTGCATTCTCTGGGAAGGCACAATAACAAAAATATTGATTGACATTGTTTAGAAAGTGGGGGGGGGGGGGTTACACAGGGCTGTAGTCGAGGGTATACGCGGGTATACAGCGTATACTCACCTCTACAGAAATTTGAGAGCGTATACTCAGGGCTCTAGACGAGGGTATACGCGGGTATACAGCGTATACTTACCTCTGTAGAGACCGTATAGCCACTGAGCAATGAAATTTTGAGAAAAAAGAGAGGTTTTGAAAGGTTTTAGGGCGAATGACTAAAAAAAGGTCATCAACTTTTTCAGAGACGAAATCCTAAAAAGTCAGAAAATTTTGAGAGAATTGGTAAAAAGTCTGAAATTTGTCTTAGACGCATTCCTAAAAGAAGTCCACATTTTTTAAGGTCACACCATCCCTAGTGACGCCGCTGCTCACCGGTAGCGTATACTCACCTCAAATTTTACCACTACAGCCCTGGGGTACAGTACCCCCAGTCCAAAAAGTGGGGGTTACGGGTACCCCTCGTACCCCCACAAATTACGCCTATGGATTTACATATATATTTATGTATATAAAATTATAGCCTATGAATTCTGAATTTTTTTAGGCTCCTGCCGATTGTGAGGCCCTAAGCTGTAGCTTTTCAGCTTATGTCTAAATTCGCGCTGCTAGTTTTCTGTAGTATTTTCAGCAGCAAGGCACCAGCCTGCGACTGAAATTCATTGACATAATATATAATTTTGGGCCTAGACAGCTCCAGCAATTTCTGTGACAGGAAGAAGGGACGGTGTTCGAATTAATTTCACGAAACATATCCGAAGGTAACAAATATCACAATGAATAGTTATAATTGAATACTTTGAATAATATGACATAACACAATTTGATTGATTATTGTCCAAAATATGCGAACCTTGAATCTGAATTATTCTCTGTAGCCATAACGACACCCGATCGATTGCCTAGGCTGCATGCAGAGAGAATTTTACAGGCGATTTCGAAAGCGAAAGCGAGGAAGGAGGCACTATTTCCTGAAAATCGTTCAAGGTATACAGAGAATATAATAATTTGGGAACAAAGCAGAGTTTATTGAAGAATTAGGTTGGTTTATAAAGCCAATTAATTTGTGACAATAAATTAAACAGGATTTATTTTCGTTTCACTGCATATAGCCTATTTGTGTTGTTTCTCAACACATTCGTCTGTATTACAGAATGGCTGGTGACTACACCAGCGCCCTGACGCCATTGACTGACATAACAGAATGCTGTATTTGTCTCAAGACGTTCAATGATCCAAAAATGCTACCATGCATTCACACATTTTGTCTCCAGTGCTTACAAGGCTTGGTCGACGAGTCAAACAAGAAACCTGGAGATGAGGTACAATGTCCAGTCTGTAGGAAGGAATTCATTATTCCAAACGATGGAGTCCAAGGCATGCAGACAAATTTCTTTATTGTTGGAATGATAGAAGTGAAAACTGATTTGAATGCGCCGAAGAGGGCAGTTCTTTGTGATAGGTGCAAAGCAAACAGTGAAAACCATGCAGTGAAAATCCCCGAAGCCACGAATCGATGTTTAGTTTGTCAGGAGAACCTTTGTGAAAGTTGCTCCAAGTTACATAAGACATTCAAAATGATGAAGAATCACGAAATCGTGAAGATTGGAAACGATGTTGGAAAAGAAGAAGAAGAAGTAGTAAAGATCTCGTCAACGACGAATTGTAACACTCATTGTGGAAAAGTGCTAGACTACTACTGCGCTGAATGTCAGAAAGTGGTTTGCGTCTCATGTTTTGTTGAAAGCCACAGAACACATGATTGTAAAGACGTAAATACAGTGGAACAGGAATTCCGGCAAGCAATAAAGAGCAGCGCCCACGTTATATCAATTCTTGCTGGAGAGCTATTGGCTAAGAAAAAGAAATCTCAGAGAAAAGAGAATTTTCTAAAGAAAGTGGGAGAAAGAGAGAAAGAAATCTTGCGAAGAAGTGAGGAGTTGAAGGAAATGATAGACATACAAACAATATCTTTGTTGAGTTCATTAGAAGAAATAAAGAATCGACATTTGAAAGAACTTCAGACCGAAGACTATGAACTGGATTGGCGTCTTACAGTTCTGGAAAGTTTTTCAAGATATGGCGATGAACTCAGAAGAAAAGGATCAGCTAGCGACATCTGTCGAAGTAAGGAAGAAATACTTCGAAGAGCAGACGAGTTAGAGGAAGACCACGAGACGTATATTATGCGTCCAAAGGTGTCATCTGATGTTATCTTCCAGGAGACTGATTTATACAGTATTCTCGAGTCAAGAAACATAATTGGAAGCCTAAAAGGTAATGCACAATTTGAAACTGGAACACTTTTGCTGCATTATGCTTCTCAGAATTTTATCTTAAGATCGATAGAAAGTGGTAATGCAAATTCGAGAAATAGGACAATTATGTAGAATGATAGTACATAGGATAATTAATTAATTAATTAATTCCAAGCGTTTAGGTCATCATCGTGAATGCACTGAACTGTGCCGTTATCCAGTTCCGATTTCTTAAATACGTTTCAGACCTGTTTCAAAGTCTGAGTTTAATATGCCTTTGATATGGCCTAGTCTATTTAGGCAAAATTATAGGAGTAGATGAGCGTTTTTCCTAGTTTGTTTAAAAGGCTGTTACGACGTCAATCGAAACAGGTTCATGTTTAACATAATTCAGCCTATGTTCCGCTAATAGTCAAAAGTAATTTAGTTCATGATCTACGTTGTATGTTGTCTCATTTCATCATTATTGAAAGTGGCGTTAGGCCCTACATAGGCTAACTGAGGAATTGGTTAAATTTTACGGCATACTGTTATCTCGATTAGACTAATGAGCTTTGCTGGATTAAAACGCCAGCTCATTTGTAACTTGTTTCGAATGCAGTTCGTAACTTTCAAACAATAACTGACAGGTAGTCCTATAGATAATAAATCGGAATCGGCGAAACGTCAATCAATCTTAATTTGCACCACGATTTCGATATTTCTTGCTCGGCAAATACTGACAAGACTTAAAAATATTAATAACCAAAATTGTTCATGATTTTTCCAAACAGAACATGATGAACGTTTGGAAGACTGCTGTAATGATTGGTAGAGCTGCTGGGAATGTTTATTCATATAAAATAAACCTACACCGTCAATGCGAAATAGACTCTATTATAGAAAATGTACCCTCTACAGTGAAGTCTTGTCCTGCAGCTTCCGTTTACAACAACACAATGTTTATCACAGGAATTGGAGAAACGATTAACGAAATATGGAAATACAACTTTGTTTCTGGTTGGAAGAAATGCGGTTCTTTAGTTCAAGGAAGAGAATGTCATTGTGCAGAGTTTGTAGGCGAAACGTTGTACATCTGTGGTGGAAGTAAAGGAGATATTGTTACGGACAGCATTGAAGCCTACAATGCATTTACGGAAGACAGTACAATGGTTGGGCAGTTGATATTCGGCTCCCAAAGGGCAGCCTGTGTTGCATACAAAGGCTCAATCTACGTCTTTGGAGGATTTGATAAAAACTGGCAACCGTTGGATTGTGTACAAGTGTTCAGCCCAGTTGAAGGGACTTGCACTCTTCTTTCGACGCCTTTGCCTCGTCCTTGCGCAGGTCTGCGAGCTGTGCTATGGGATACATGCGCTATGTTGCAGACCCACGACACGTGCTTCGTTTATGACTTTGAGGGAAAGACATGGCAAGAAGGAAAACAGTTTAAGACAGATGCATATCCATACTTATTTGGATTGGTTCTCAGTAACGAAAGAGTCTTTATAGTCGATGGATCGCCATTGAAACCCGACGGACGCTTTGTATCGCCACGTGAAACTAAAGCCGACGTGAAGTACATAAGAGCTGCAAGTGTTTTGAGTAAGGAAGCGTCGAAGTGGAAAGAGTACGGTCAACTGCCGAAGTTACTCTCTGTAATCGCCACTGCTAAACTTTCTTCAGCAAAAATAATCAACCGTGACTGAACCAGTTTGGTTTCAAAATAAGTTGAATGTTCTCAGAGTAGGTCTGTAAACGATCTACGCATTTTACCGTTGTTGTTCCAATTGTGTCATATC
This sequence comes from Allolobophora icterica, assembly GCA_963556255.1. Lineage (NCBI taxonomy): Eukaryota > Metazoa > Annelida > Clitellata > Crassiclitellata > Lumbricidae > Allolobophora > Allolobophora icterica. Next base: position 8,523,349 of record OY744603.1, on the reverse strand, counting down.
TGAGCTAAGCTTGCGTATCGCGGACTTGTTTCTGGTTTCTCCTTTTTGTTCGTTTGACCCTATTTCTTGGCTTGTCGTCTTAACCGTCGTTACTTGGTCAGAAGGGATGAACTTCCAGATCTACGATAGACCGCAGGATCTCGGGACAGCGTACATCTCTGCAGCCGGAAAGTTTTCGGCCGAGGAGAAGCGACGCTGGTCTTTGGCGTGACCTCGACCGTTTGTCGCTGGTGGCGCTTTGATCTACTGACCGGCAGACGACGAACATCTGTTCTACGAGCACCAGGTGGATCCCGGGAAGGCAGGACATCCGTCATCTGCTACCAATGAGAGATTGTGTCTGGGCGATGGCGTAACGTGTGCTGAGGACTCCAGCGCCCATCGTAGCTCCACTTAAATCAACGCAGCTTGATCCAGATAATCCGAACACAAATTTCTGTGCACTGTTCTGCTTATTTCGTGTAAATTTTTTTTAAATACCCAAAGTGGTTCATATTGTACAACCATTTTTTGCAACATTAACCAACATCGCAGAGGTAAAACAAGACACATTTTTAGCATAAGATGAAAAAAATTACAGGTTTGAAGTGATTGCCATATTTCAAACCTTGAGATTGCAATGTTTCTGTACCGCCGACTGATTTTAAAACATTTAAAACACGACATAGATTAAAATGACTAACCATTAAAAAGCTTATTTCGGACACAGGACGAATTTGTTGAGAAAAAGATGCTGTAAATCTCACGAGCTTTGCATCAGTTTGTGTCATAGCTGTATGGAAACTAATTTTTGTCTGTTCTAACTCAAAGCCGGGTCCTATTCGCCAGTAGCCTACTATTAGGCCTAATAGACATCACTATAATAGAAGGGAATCCGCTCTCAAAACCGTGAAAACAGTGTATTATGAAATAATTTCTGCCGACGTCAACGGCCTTTTGTACAATAAAATGCCGAGGATCCTATGCTGTGGATCCTATCCTGTCCTTTTGTTAAAATCTCGGTTTTGTAAATAATTCTTTCAAGAGTTATATATATATATATATATATATATATATATATATATATATATATATATATATATATATATATATACCTTGAAAACATTATTTACAATATATACATATCAGTCTTGTTGTCAAGACCTTAGACCTCAAGACCAAGACCAAGACCAAGACCTTGAACCTCGAGACCAAGACCAAGACCTTGAACCTCGAGACCAAGACCAAGACTTTGAACCTCGAGACCAAGACCAAGACCAAGATTTGAACCTCAAGACCAAGACCGAGACCAAGACCAAAAATTCCCATTCAGGCCAATACTTCTTTTCCTTACACAAAAAATTGTGGAGTCGATATTTTAATGAAAACGTGAGTCGTGTATTTTATTCAAGTAAATTAACTTTAAATGCAGACTGCAGATAATTCCGAATTCGTATTTACAAAAGTCCTTCATGCAAAATGTTATTCCAAATGCCTTTTGTATTTTATAAAAAGAAACAATTCGTTCATAATTTTCTGACCAAGACGTGCCTTGTGGGCCTCATAAAAATTCCACCATGTGAAAAAAAATACTTTCCATAGCAAGTTGCTGAAGTCGCTGGCACACACAGTAACTTTTCAAGCACTGGATGTAAATATACAAATCGTGAGCCTTTTTGAAATCCTCCCATGGTTTATTCAGAAACAAGTCTCGGCAGGGCTTCCATATACAGCATAACTTAGTTGCTGTTGTCGATGAGTTTTCCTAACCAACAAGACTTGCATCCGTCCGTAGGTATTTGTTGTAGATTATAATGCAAAGAGGTTTGATAAGTTTTTAAATTCTTGAGTTTTGTTAAATGACTGTTCATATTGACAGAGGGTCTTGGTCTTGGTCTTGTGAGACCAAGACCAAGACTTTGAACCTCAAGACCAAGACCAAGACCAAGACCTTGAACCTCAAGACCAAGACCAAGACCAAGACTTTTGGTCTCAAGACCAAGACTTTGAACAACGAACTCGTGTGCACTCGAGACCAAGACCTCGGTCTCGAGGACAACAAGTCTGATATATATATATATATATATATATATATATATATATATATATATATATATATTGCTGTCCTAAGATTATAATTTTATAATATAATTATAATTATATATATAGGCCTACAGGGGCGCCGGCAGCGTGACGCACTGGACGCACGTGCGTCCACCCACCTAATCAAATTCACAACACAAGGATTAGGCATCGCATCGATATTTTTGACAATTTTACTGTGTAATTATGGTTTACCACACAGTATGTATAAATAATATCATAAGACCAAGACCAAGACTTTTGGTCTCAAGACCAAGACTTTGAACAACGAACTCGTGTGCACTCGAGACCAAGACCTCGGTCTCGAGGACAACAAGTCTGATATATATGTGTTATACTGTACTTTTATGAGTCATTCTGAGTCATTTTCAGTGTATGACTATGAGTGGCAGACAGGGGACGGGTGTGGATGGGCGGAGACGGAAGGGGTGTGCGTCCAATTTTTTAAAGCCTGGCGGCGCCCCTGTAGGACTATCCATGAGACTTCAAACGGAGACGATGGATACGACTCTGGTGGCCACAAGATATCGTAAAAGAGTGTATTTGTAATAATATTAGGCTACGCTTAGACACCTTGAACTGGCGTTCTCCTAAATTATATTTTCATAATTTTCCTTAAATTGCTAAACAAATTCCGGGAAACCAGAAGTAATCGCTTTAGTAAACAGCTGTGGTGGCCCACAGCCAGACATTATCGTGCGCTTGGTAGCAACCCTATAAAATCAGTGAATCATGTTAGAGTCAAGTACATAAAAGTTCAATGCTAAGCAACCGATGAAAGATGATTGCATCGGTGGCCAAGTAATGACATGCACTGTCAGGGGCGTAACTTTGGTCTAAGAAGTCGGGGGGCACCAATTTCCTATTTACACGAAGCAAGGCTGGAACTGCGATCTATGGGAAGGCACAATAATGAAATATTCGTTGGCATTGTTCTTAAAGTGGGGGCACGGTACCCCCAGTCCAAAAAGTGGGGGTACGGGCGCCCCTCGTACCCCCACAAATTACGCCTGTGTGCACTGTGGAGGAAAATCGGGAGTCTCTGCAAAGGGATTTGTCCAAATCCCGTCGAACGCCCATCACTGTCTCTGACCGATTAGTTGACCTGTTCTGGTAGACCACGAAGTTGAGGAAAATTTAAGTTTAGACACGATGCCGGAACTGCATGTTTACATGCTCGGAGCAAATAAACAATCATCGGTTGCTTAACATTGAACTTGTATGTACTTAACTCTAACATGATTCATCGATTAGGCTAAGCAACGGTTCTAAGCACAGTCAATTGTCACCTCTGGAAGTAGGCCTACAGAACCATTGTAATTATCGCATTCAGAGATTTTCATCTCCTTGAAAGCGCTGGACTCGCCAGCATATATGCGGCGTCGGAATTCATCAGGAGTAGAGAATTCAGATATAAGGAAATAAAACACAGTTAGCTAGAAAGTCAACACCGACGAGCACTCGCATACACGTAGAGCCCATGTAACGGAGTTTGAACATGGTGCAGGGCATATTTTAACTGTATGACTAGTGGGAAAATGTCCCAGTAGTCTTAGGATTTGTCCCAGTAGTTAGGGTGATTTGTCCCAGGCAATGTATATGGAAACTGTATAACTAGTGGGACAAATGTTGCAGGAGTTTTAAGATTTGTCCCTGTGGTAAAGGCAAAAAGGCAACATTTTTGTGAGATGAATTCCCAAAAAAAATTTCAGACAGGAATTCCTAAAAAAAGAGGTCAAATTTTTCACAGAGGAATTCCTAAAAAAAAGTCGTCAAATTTTTAGAGATGAATGTCCAAAAGGTCATAAAACCACCCCCATGGCCGACTTTGTCCCAGTAGTCTAAATCTGTTAAAAATATGCACTGACATGGTGTCAGCTGTTACCTCAGGATGGAACTCCTTTGATACCGAAGTCCGAGGATCAGGTCGCTTTCGGTATACAGCTAAATCAATCTTACCGACTGGTAACACCTTGCAGATGCTAGAAGTACTACTTCACAGAGGAAAAAGTGACGTTGTCCGGACGTCTCGCATGTAATTAGGTCCGTGCAGAAGAGGCCCCAGTTGCATCTGTTAAGCCTACATGCATTACGTGGTTAGAAAAATTAAAGAAGTGGTTCACTGGAACTGCCGTATCCCATGTGGAATGTATACGCAGGCGCTCATTTCCTTTCCTAAGCCCTTCAGCCAGCGATGGACGAATCTTCCGGTCCTGGACAAGGGACCAGCGTATCGCAGGACTTGCCGCTTACTTCCCAGGTTACGTCGGTACCAAAGGCTCAAATGCCTAAGAAATGGAAATGAGCGCCTCCTCAAAGTCCCAATATGGGAAGTGGGGTCTTTACCAATATTACCAACACAGTCATTTTATCAAATAAATGGAAACTAAATTTTCAAAAAACTATTTACCTCCTCCAGAGGTAATGATTTGTAACTATAACCCGGTTTTCTTTGAGGTATGCAGATTCTTTATGTGAGCTGAGGTAAATAAAAGGAAACATTTACGTGTTGCGGAAAAAAATCTTAAACAAGTCGTCGTCAGGGTTACATACACAACACAAAAATCACTGACACCGATGTAATGCTAATCTCTTATTTTCCTGCTTAACCGTCTTCGACGTTTATATATTTTGTCTGTTGTGGACTACGCAGGTTATAATGACTGGAAAATTAATGCATAGTTCAGTTAAAAGAATAAGCAAGCAAGAACTGTTGCATCTGGACTCGGGAGAAGCGAGTGAATGAAAAGCTAAGCCAGAAGCCCAAGGATCGCAGAGCTTTCATCATCCGAGCACAAGTAGTCACGCACACCGTCTTCGACCTCCGCCAGGCTAACCTTCCAGTCGTGGTCAGTATCGATCTTGATGAACGATACCAGTGTGAAGACGATATCGATGAAGCCCACATCTTCAAAGGATTTGCTATACTCATCGTAAGTGAAGAAGCCCTTCTGGTGGACTTCCATTGGGATCAAGGCTTGAAGCACGAAATCAACGATGATCTTCACAAATGCAGGGTCATTTCTTTTCATCTCTGTAGCCTCAATCAGCAGGTCTTCGGTCAGCAAAACGTCATCATGTGTTGCTTCTGTCTTAGTGAAAATCGAGAAAAGCTGAAAAAACACACTATATGTGACTCAATATGAGTCTTCAAACCAACACTAGGCCTACAAAATGATATAACTGAACGTCAAAAGTAACGCGTTGGATATATTCCATGGAATCTTCTGAGTGCATGCACTTCGAACATCTTTCGCTCTTTAATTAATGCTTCAAAAGAAGCTTATTGTTACCAAGCGCACAGGAACAAACTGTCTGACAACCTGCGACAAGAGCTTCTCAGCCTCTCTTTGACTACTTTCCATAAGCGCTTGAAGACCATTCTGCTCGATCGTGGTTCCATTGTGTTAGGTCGGGAGCGCCTCTGATGAGTCTCTCTCTTGCAGTGGCGCTCTATAAATTTGCAATTACCATTACCACCAGCATACAGATGGCCGCTATGCATCATAGTTATGTGTGCGTACACTGTGTATACCACGCTGCAGCCTGTGCGTTCTGTAGGCTGTCTGAAGGCTATTCTGTTTAGTAAAAGCAAACGTGTACAATTAATGTTTGGGTCAGTTATTGTGTGAATGATAGAAGCAGGACCTGAAATGTTTAAGATTTTTTTTATTGTAATAAGGATATTTATATAGCGCCGCTCAAAGAGCAACACAAATCGGAGTCTACAATGATCAGAATAATATTTTCTATATTGCTTCAAACAATTAGACAAATTTAACGCAATACATAAGAAACTCTATGGAATGCAAACGACACCAGCGTAGAAAATACTCACGTCACTGAAACGCTTTCGGGCTATCTCCTTTGCCACTGGATCAAGATTTTGCTGCTCAGCAAATCTCTCTGCCATGCGTTCAAAATCTCCCCGATTTATAACCCCATCTCCGTCGAAATCAAGTCTACGGAAGTACGTTCTCATCTTTCGGATCCAAATTCCTTCACTCATACTGGGATTTTGAAGATTGAACAGAGATCCAACCAAATCACTTCCTGAAATGAAAGAATGTTTAAACTATAGAACAAATTAGCTATAAGAAAGAGAATGATGTCATTGTCAGCAATTCATAACCTAACGCAATTACCCGGTACTGTATTATTCCTGAAGCTGAAACTCAGCCTTACCAGATTTAAGTAAGTCGATGCTTTCAATTGCTGCAATGAGCAACAAATTCCAAAGAATCAAAGTTTTCCAGGTCGTAAACATATTGATGTGTAACTAAAAACATAAAGAAAGCCAAATATCAGTTAAATTCATTACACTCAGAGAATTATCGAGGACTAGAGCCTATCATAGGTCGATGACAATGTTTTTAATCTTACAATAAAATATTTGGAATCTATTATCTATCGAATAGCTAGTGTACTTTAACTTTTATTGTCTTTCTTGAAAAGAAAGTCTATTGAACACGGATAAATTTTACTAAATAGAATACTTGTATTATACAGAGCGAAAACATTAGCCTCAGCGAGTCATATCCTAGTTAATCCAAACCTACCTATGTCTGTAAGGTCTGACCGACTGCAATAACTAACTGGTCTGTTCTCTCTCCTCACAATGCGTCCTTCTGTTGCTGGCTTCTGTTGTTTTATGCGGATGAACTAAGAGCTACGCGTTCGCCTCTGATTGGTCTTTGCTTTTTAATCCAAACGTGGATCACCAAAGCGACGTTGTCAATCTTAGCCAGAGGGCTGGGTTCAATGTGCTCTCTCTCAAGGCGATCCTGGCCTGAAAGGCGTCACTCTAGCGTGAACTTACTAGACGCACCACCTATTGCAAATTCCAGCTAGAGGCTGAATTTTGTGTGCTCTCCCAAGGCGAACCCTACCGGAAAGGCGTGGTTCTCCAGTGGACTAACTAGATGCATTACCTGATAACACTCGATTCTCAGCAGGGCTGTAGCCGAGGGTATACGCGGGTATACAGCGTATACTCGCCTCTAGAGACCGTATGCTCACCTTACAAAATATTTATATTTATTTATATTAAAATACTGTAACGTATACTCACAAAATACTGTAGCGTATACTCACCTCTAATTTGTTTCGGAAATCTAACCGGTAGCGTATAGGCTACTCGCCTCTAATTTTACCACTACAGCCCTGATCTCAGTGGTCTCGAAAACACTTGAGCCGATCTCCTAATAATGTAGACAGTGCTTCTGAAGTTTTCGATAGTCTATTCCAGATGTTTGCTCTGTGGCTTGCCTATACAGTATATATAACGGCACGTCCTAACGTATCCTATATCCGTCACTGACTCATATATATATATGACTTACCATCTTTCCTTCGCCTATCTCCTCGTACTCACCCGTCTTCTTTTTACACTCTATTGAAGACTTTTCTGTTTGATCAGGCCTGGCTTGGGAGTGCCTCTGAGTAGAGCCCTTGAAGAGGCGCTATATAAATTCCATGATTAATTGATTGATTGGTCACACCTCAAGTGATTTCTATAGCGCCAAGAATGCAGTACACTCTAATACAGTAGAGCAGTTACTACCTCGTGCTTCCATATCTATCGAAATCAACGGTGTGATATTTATGCTATTAATATTGGTTGAATTCGGCTAGATATCATTTATTGCATCCAGTAATAGATGAATGTTAAAAAGGAGATGTCAAGATAGCCTTTACTACCTCGTGCTTCCCTATCTATCGAAATCAACGGTGTGATATTTATGCTATTAATATTGGCTGAATTCGGCTATATATCATTTATTGCATCCAGTAATTGATGAATGTTAAAAAGGAGATGTCAAGATAGCCTTTACTACCTCGTGCTTCCCTATCTATCGAAATCAACGGTGTGATATTTATGTTATTAATATTGGCTGAATTCGGCTAGATATCATTTATTGCATCCAGTAATTGATGAATGTTAAAAAGGAGATGTCAAGATAGCCTTTACTACCTCGTGCTTCCCTATCTATCGAAATCAACGGTGTGATATTTATGTTATTAATATTGGCTGAATTCGGCTAGATATCATTTACTGCATCCAGTAATCGATGAATGTTAAAAAGGAGATGTCAAGATAGCCTTTTATTAAAATGTCAAACAACAACGGTGAAACATAACAACGGCGATATTAAAATAAAGATAAAGATCTATTGAAATGAGGCTTATTATTTCAGCCATAAACATTTTCTATACCTCAACCTTGATGTCGCCCCGCATGGATGATAATTTCTAATTCGTGTTTAAAGAAAATAACAATGCTCATTTTTTTACCATCTCTGGAGAGTCGCGTGGGATGAATTTCCTTTTCCAGCACCTGGAGGAGCCTGAGGCAGACGACGGTGGGTGAGCGGCGCTATTGGTGGGGAACTGGAATCTGCGGAATTCGGAGGAAGATCGTTTCCGAGTGCACATACATGTGCTACCTGGAATATGGATCAGTTGAAGAACTTGAAGCGAATAGAAAAATGGATCTGAAGCGCCACCGCTCTATTCAGCCGTGCTGGAGTCGGACTCTGAGTAGTTCTCTTCAGGCTTGGACTGTTCCACCGGGATACCGGAAAATTCCCGGTGGGCCGGTCACCCAGGCTTGGACTGGGCCGGCCGCCCAAAAGAAAGAAATATGATTTTAAAATTCTATTATATTTTAGTTCTAATTCCTAATATACCCAGAAACTAGCACTGCCACGTGAAACGTGCGGCTACGTACGTGGTAATGTTCACTTTAACTCACCGTTGATTATAGCGCATGAAATCAGGCCCGGCTCAAGGCATTTGGCGGCCCTAGGCAAAAACTTATGATTAAAACTTAACGGTGAACCCTACCTTAATAGAACATAATATATATTGCACCAACACTATAAATACTTCCATCTAGCGAATAATAATTAAAAAATAATCCAACGTTTCATTTATGAATTTCCATAAATTATTTTTTATGTTTATTTTTGGGAAAAATGGAAAATTGGCGGCCCCTAAAAATCGGCGGCCCTATGCGGCTGCCTAGTTTGCCTAACGGACGAACCGGACCTGCATGCAATAAAGAAACAGCTGTGATCGATTTCCTGTTGCCTACAGATGTTCACTTTAACTCGCCGTTGATTATAGCGCATGCAATAAAGATTTATTGTAGCCTACAGATCGATGTGGTCGATTTCTTGTAGCCTACAGATGTGATCGATTTCTTGTAGCCTACAGACGTGATCGATTTCGTGTAGCCTACACAGACATGCTACAACACGCTTTCATTATATTTCTGAATCAAACAAATTTAACAATCCCATATAGACATGCTACAACATGGTTTCATGATATAGGGTGACACGAAAGTTCGTTCACCGTTTTCAAACTTAAATATCTGGGTCAATATGATTCAGATTTCGGAAATATTTTGCCTCACATATGAGACATCGTAAAATTACATCACGCATTTTCTAGCTCGTGCTAGCTCGTGCCTGGATATGACGTCAAGCAGCCGGAGTTGGCCCAATAATAGCCTGCGCTGTGTATGTCTGAAGCCGAATATTCCTCCGCGTGTTTAGGTTGCCTATAATTTATGTTGTTTGTGATTTGAAAATGGGTAAAATTTACGATATCAAGCTTCGTGCTCAAGCAATAATATTAGCTAGTGAAGGATACTCACATTCCGTAATAGGAGAGAAGTTGCAGCGTTCAAAGCGCTGGGTAACGAAATGGGTTGTTCGCGGCAGAGTCAACGACACATTGATTGATAGGAAACGCAGTGGACGATCCAAGATTTTGTCCAATGCAGCCAAGCGACTCATTAGTGCAACGAAGTACAAGCGCGGACATGGTGTGAGACGCATTGAAAATCAACTTAAAGTTCATAGGCCCTAATTAGAGAAACCATTCGACGCTACATGGTGAACGATCTGAAGTGGAGAAACTGGCGTCGCAAGAAGTTGCCTATGCTGACAGTGACAGCCGCTCACAAACAAAGACGGATTTCGTTTGCCCGGGAACATCGACACTGGACTGTGGAAGACTGGTCAAATGTTATGTTTACTGCTGAGTCGCCGTTCAAGGTGTTTTATGCACCAAATGCCAAAAACGATACAGTTTGGGGTTCACAGGAAGAGAACGTTCCGCCTGCTCCACAGATGAAGTTTTCTCCGTCGGTGATGGTTTGGGGTGGGATGACTGCCATGGGTCTCACTAAACTTCACTTTGTGCCAAATGGTACCAGACTGAACTCGCAGTACTACATCACCAACATTCTCGAACAGATTGTGAAGCCAGCGTTCGAGAGAGAAAATGACAACGGCAGTGTCATGCAACGAAAGTTATTTCTTGACAATGATCTATAGGAGTATTTCAGCAGGATGGTGCACGCTGTCATACATCAGCTGTGACGACGAAGTGGCTAGACGACAACCTCCCGTCACACATAGGCCACCCAACTCTCCGGACATCTCTCCTATTGAGAACTTGTGGAGTATTTTTATCTCTCAGCGTTTATAAAGATACTGAGCCAAAAAACGTTGATCAGCTCAAACGTCGCCTCCAACGAGCGTGGAGATCGATAGCAGTTAGGACACTTCAGACGCTGATCCAGTCTATGCCGGATAGAGTCAGTGCTGTCATTAAGCAGAAAGGAGATACTGTACGCTAATAGCCTACGTCTGTATGTCCTAGGTAACAACAGTGTCTTATTGTGTACGAGGCTACACATTTCCTTTACTGTGTTAATTTGATGAACGCAGTTTTTTCCGCAAAAACTGGTGGTCTTTACATTTTCTTATAAATAATGGCAACCACGGACCGGATCATAATCAAATTCTTACCAGTATCTTTCGTTTGACTTATGTATCTACTGACAAAATATTATAAAGAAATATGCAGCCGTTACTGAGACAACGCATTTTGAAAACGGTGAACGAACTTTCGTGTCACCCTATATTTCTGAATCAAACTAATTTAACAATGATGTCCGGTGCAGAGCGAACACTCCCCTGGATTCTTTGACAAGTTTTGAATTTCTTTGACAGCGCAATTGTTGTTGAAAGTGTTAGAACACACAACTCCATTATCTCAATATTTTCAAACAAACGGCATGGACATCCTACAAGCCTATAAGATGGTTCAAAAATACTATCAATGAATTAAGCCAAATGCATCGAACTTTTGAGGTAATTTTTGAAGCAGTTACACAGTTTTCAGAACTTGCTAACAGTGAATTAGATATAATAAATCTCGACATTGATGTTGAGACTGCTTTGAAACAGAAAAGCATCAGATAAAAAAAAATTGCCAGGTGATTCTGCTAATGACCAGCCAAATGAAAATGCGAAAGATAAATTTCGAGTAAATGTTCACAACATGGTAGGCCTAACGGATCAATTTATTAATAGTCTGAAACAGAGATTCTCTGAGCACGGTAATCTTTATGCTGATTTGTCTTGTTTAGATCCAAACAATTTTGCAGACACTTCAATATAAGGATTCCCAGTGATGGATTACGTACAGCACCTAAGTGAATTGTTAAAAATGTGATTACAGTGTGACAAAAGAGCAACTGCAAAGTGACTTAATGGACTTTGCCAGAAAATGAGACAGTTTCAAAACTAAAAGACTATAATTTGCTATTTGACACTGAAATAACAGACACAGTCTCAGAAAACGCCATGCAGTCTGAATCTGTACGAAGTGAAACAATCCCAATAACAGAAAACAGCAGCAGGAACAGAAATCAACGCAAATCTTGAAGAAAATGTAGAGCCTATAGTTTCTGTTACCACGTTCGCCTCAAGTTCAATTTTCATAGTCTGGCTTAGTCACGTTTGTTTTTGGCTTACAAATTCGTCTTGACATTATCCTCATCACAAGTTGCTTTTCGAAATTGAAATACATTTTGAACAGATTAAGAGATTTGCTAAGTCAGTGCATGAAGTTTATAGTCATGCTGATGGCTTGTGAAAGGGACCTTCTTCTAGGAATTAATGATGAGCATTTGCATGGCGAAAATCCTTGACTTTTTAGCCTCAACTTATGATACGATGAAAAATGCTATACTAAGTGCTTGTGTGAAGTTGTTTTTACTAATTCTATCACGATGTTAAGTTTTTGAAATAAACTAAACTGTTCACAGCATAGTGCGACCGTGCGTTAATTTATCTACCGGAATAACGTACCGGTACGCGTACCATACGTACGTTATCGAAAAAAAGAACGTACGCGTACCGTACGCGTACGTTAAAAATGCCACAATTTTATCTGATCATTCACAAAGAACCTCAATATAACTATAGTCTTATACCATATGCGTACATCAAAAATGATCAGGTTAGCTCTACAGTATTAATCTCCCCGTACGCCGGCCTAGTTAATTACGAACCGTACCGAAATTTACTAGGTCCTATTACCAATAAAATGACCACTGGCACTGACCATCCTATAAAGTGTGCCTTAAACTCCTAATTATCTTCATGTTATACATTAGGCAGAATGTTAGCAATTTGGAATTTAAAAGTTTAAAAGTAGAGATCATCATGAACTGACGTAATGGTTAAAACTGTTTACGACCGTCAATCACCAACTATTATTGACTTTTCTTGTGCATAATGTTAGGCCCTATGTATTTTATTTTCGTCATGAACTGATGTGAACGTACGGTAACGTACGGCATAATAACGTACGCGTACCGTACGTACGTTATAGAAAAAATAACGTACGTACCGTACGTACGGTCGCACCGTGCACTACACAGTGCACTACACCAGTGCTTCCCAAACTGTGGTCCGCGGACTGGTGCCGGTCCGCGAGCCCTCAGTTGCCGGTTCGGAAAGTGAGTCAAGAAACTGGACAAAAAATACGATAAACGTTTTGTCAGTTGGGTCAAGCTTCGAACTATCTTAAAAAGACGATTGTCTCGCAATCAAAACCATATTTTTCATATAAATTAAAAAGATTTATTCTGGGAGTAATATGTATCTCAGCTATTGTAAGCAGAAACTGCCGAAGAAATAGTTATTCGACAAAATGCTGACTAGCAATGTAGCGCACCGCACTCTCGTGCAAGACTTGTCTTGTTAGAGCGCGCTATAAATGTTTAGTTGTTTTGTATTGTATTGTTACGGTCAAAATAATAGAAGTTGTTGTTCGCCTTTAGGGCCTACTAGAAATTTTGATCGCAATATTTCTGGGTTTTTTGACAGGCAATTAGAAATCTGATGTGACGTATCTCTTTCGTCTTTAATGACCTATTCACTGCTTCCGTCAATAGAAAATAAGCACGTCTGCTTTTACATTTGATATTGTAAGTATAATAGGCTATAGGCCTATTATAAATTTGAAAATTATAGCAATTAAATATATCACACCGCACCCGGAGACGAGGACGGCGTTCTCCAAGCTTAAACACAGTTCTGCTGTAATAGCTTCTTAGAGCTCGAGAGATATTTCGTACCTCGGGCTTTAAAAAAATAACAATAATAGGCCTAAATACATTAATAAACAGCACTATCATGTATATTTATCAATTTTTTTAAAATGCAACTTTTTGATTCATTTTAGATCAGTACAAAGTAGGCCTATTCAATTGATATTTAGTACTGAATTATATACCCGCGATACCATTAAAAAAAAATTTAGCTTTTTTGACCCAATTTATAGATAAAAATAATTAATCAAATTGGCACCGGTCTTGCTGCAATGGGAAAATTCATAAACCTAACCCTAACCCTAACCGTGTCACACTGAAAGTAAATTCCAGCCGGTCCGTCATACTGAAAAGTTTGGGAAGCACTGCACTACAAAATGTAACAGTTGGTTCCAAATATAATTACCGATTTACGACAAATGAAAAATTAAAATGCATATGACATTGTGTAAATTTCTTAATCTTCTAAATTTAACAATATTATGCAATTTGGCCCAATAATAACTAAAAATGTCCTCCATTTTATGTTAAATGTTACAAAAAGCATTGGCAGGCAACACAAAGGCCCCCTATCCTGAAAGGTTTCGTACCTTCGGCACTCGATTAGACCTATGTGGGCCGCCCCGACCAAATTTCCCGGGCCGCTTTTGCAACCCTGATTCTCTTTGAAGAGGCGCTATATAAATGTTCGCTATGAATGAATGAATGAATAAGATAGTCACTAAGTCTTATAATTACCCTTACAAAACACCGACCACATGATCGCAATATATCTAGTAAATAGTAATCAGCAAGAGTCAGCTTAATTAGAGACTTCTCTTCGTCATCGCTAGGGGCGCTACACATAGGTCGAATCGTTCTCGCATGCCATCTTTTGTCCTTCGTATATGACACAGCGTTGCTAAACAGAAATATAGGCTACCTACCTCAGCATCTGTTGATGTTTTCAAAGGTAAGGTAGGGCTTGTCGTTAGCGACTCTGGCAGCCATAACAGCCATACGATGTCGTTAGCCACAGTAACGGTCCACGCGCTTAGACACCTTTAAATCAATTTTAGCGACGTTATTTGATTCTGATCTTCGTTCAATCTCTATTACGGTATGTTGTTAGCTACAATAAGGTTGGATCGACGTTAACAGCTCTGGACGCCACAAAATGTCGTTTAGCAGTCAAAATTACCTTTTAATAAAAAATGCTGCAACGATGTATATTTAGCTTTTTCTTTGAAACGTTAGCTGTTTGAAATCGATTTCTCCGAGTAGAAGTCCACGTCAACCAGTGTTTAATCTAGTCCCCCTTTTCTGGGAGGGGAAACAAGGTTTCTGGGAGGGGGACCAACCAATTTTTTGTCATTTCATCCATCTTGAAAGAGTTCAGACTTTCATCCAGACTTTTTCAACTTTCATCTTAAAAAAAGTTGTTGACTTTTCGTCCAACTTTTTTTCTGTCCTTCGTCCAACTTTTTACACTTTTTCTATAGGAATTACTCTCTCAAAACGGTTTATCACCTTTTTTAGGAAACCCTCTCTCAAAAAGTATATTACTCAACTCTCGGGGAGGGAACCATGTATCCGGGGGGGGGGGGAAATTTCTCTCCCCCAAAAGGTCTCTACATTATAATGTTATTATTATTATTAATGAGCTTTTATATAGCGCCCCTTCAAGGTTATCTACTCAGGAGCGCTCTTAGTCCAACCACGGCTAAAGAGAGTAGTTTTTAAGTTTGCAAGAAACAAGGTAGAGTGAGTCATAGGGACCAGGCGAAGTGCAACAGGAAGGCCATTCCAGGTTGCAGGTCCAGCGACCGAAAAAGAACGTCGCTGCATAATGGCTGTCCGCGTGCGGGGGACCAATAGCTCGGCCTGGTCAGCCGAGCGAAGAGCAGATCTCCGCAAGACCCCCGAGGTAGAGCGACACAACTCCCGCAGGTATGGGGGAGCAAGTCCCTCTAGACAACGCCTAACCAGTGCAGAGACCCTATAGGCGATCCGCAGCGGGAAAGGGAGCCAGTGCAGAACATCCCGCATATAAAGAGAAACCTGGCCAAATCTGGGGATGCGACCAATAAGACGTGCGGCTGCACGCAAAACCCAGTCCAAACACCCAAGGCGGGCAGCTGGGAGGCCAGCGTAAAAGGCGCTACAGTAGTCCAGACGGGAAACCACAAACGCATGGACAAGGGTTGTTTTCCTCTGGGGAAACATAAATCCTGGGGGGGGGAATTCCCCCAAAGACTTCTAGATTAAACACTGCACGTCAACGTCAACGGCTATGATAGCAACTAGAGGTCACTAAACAACATATTCTACAGATAATAGCAGCTACGTTTAGTCATAATTAGGTAGGCCTACCGCTTGCTTTTTCCGACGTAACAGATATTTTATTTCAAAGTTGGTAACAAAATTCTATCTTTGTCGTTTATTATGAGGTATGTGAGCATGAACCATAGATGTCAAACACGCGGGGAAAGAAATAATTAGACTCAAGTGTAGATACCTTTTTAACTGTGTTCCAACATTATATATTTTGCATTTTCGTTCAATTTATATTAATCAACTTCTTGCATGACCACTGTACGAAATTTATTCGTATCGACGTCCACGGCCCTGGCAGTCATAAGCTGTTGTTAAAAAATGGAAACTCGTAATTCCTTTGGACAACTCCGCCAGTGCTCGCAATCTGATAGGCTAATGCCGGTCCTAAGCCTGAGTGTAGAAGGAGGGCGACGCTAACAATTTCTGTCATGACACAGCGTCGTTAAACATAAACTACAATTGATATAATTATTATATTATTGGAAAAGTCCCGCCACTGCTTGTGCTCCGGTAGTGCCAGTCCCAAGCCGGGTTTAAAGGAGGAGGGCGACGTCAACAGCCCTGGCGGGATAGATGTTTAACAACGTATGATACAATCAATCTATCTTAACACGGGAACCCCGAAAGCCCACAAAAGTGCAACTTCGAGGCACAACCAGAAGAAGACCTCTACTCGAAGACCGCAAACTGCGGGGAGAGATGTACGAAGTTTAAAAAAAGTTGTTGAAAGTTGGTAGAGTACTCGTTGCTTTTTTATGATACAGCGTAGTATAGCAGAAACTGCAAGTGCTTTGACATGTGTAGGCATTTTGTTTGTTGGCGTCCTAGTCAAACTGATGCCTGCTCTCGACTGCACTACTTTTTAGAAAGCCGTGGACTTAAAGGTTAACCAGATAATGCACCATCTTTTAGTTGTATACACAATGCTAGAAATTCAACGTCTCTGATCCTATTCTACGCTAGAGTATGCGCTATTAACATACATTATCTGCCTTCATTTTCTGCCCATAGAGTTATCCCTTTCTCCTCGACTGTATTCTACGCTGACTTTGCTCTAGTACCAGAGAAGTTCTGCGTCACTTTTCAGCTACATGTAACACTTATTTTCATGCTTTCCTGGACAGATACTTAGCAGGATTGCCTTGAGACATGACTGGTGAGAAATCTGTCATATAGCGATCCGCGCGAGTTAGAAGAACCGAGTCGGAGTTAAAGATCAACCGTTGAAGAGTTGTTTAGAGTCTAAACTTTAGACAAGGTGAGCGATTTCGGAAATACTGGTAAAATTGTTGTGATTCCTTACAAAAAGCAATATGCCACTATTGATCTTGTTTTCAGCCTACAGCTTCCAGAAAACTTATTATTATTTTACAGACTCCTTTACCAATATTAGGTTTGTTACTGTGATCTGTATTATGGGGGATTATTACCTTGATCTCTCTACATTCATTGGACATCGTTGTGATGACAGAGTCGTGGCATTCTACCGCCTCTGACGTCTCGGTGCTTCGATCTGCTCCGCCTGGATATTCGTCTATGGATGCTCCTGGTCCAGTCAGTCCCTCACAGGATCCACTGGAACAAAATTATGGCGGCATCGTTGTTCACTTTCGTGATCATCTTCGCATCAAAAAGATCCCTGCTCCATTCGAGGCGACTACCTTCGAACTACTCGCTCTTTCCTGCGCTACATCTAGAGGACCTCTCACCGTTCTTGCTCTTTACCGTCCAGGCTCTACACCGCTTGCGTCGACTTTCTTCTCCGAGCTCTCTTCCCTCCTTGAGGTCTTTTCCACATTCAACTCTCAGCTACTTATTACAGGAGACCTTAATATTCATCTAGAGAACTCCTCCTCTCCAGACACTATTCACTTTATGGATCTTCTATCGCAGTTTGGACTTACCCAGCATGTCGCTGCACCAACTCATGTCCTTGGTGGTTGGCTGGATGTGGTTATCACGCGTGATGACTGCCAAATTTCTGACCTATTCATTGAACCCCCGTCTATCTCTGATCATAGTCTCCTTCGCTTCACAGTGCCACTCCTCTGTGCCCAGCCTACCTTCTCCCTCCGGATCTCTCGTGGTTGGAGGCACCTTGACCAGCAGGCCTTCCGTGCTGGCCTCCTTAGCAGCCCTCTCTGTGGTGACCTCTCGACTCTAGCAGACCATTCGACTGACGACCTCTTCGCCCTCTATGACTCGACGATACAACCTCTCATCGATGCCCTCCTTCCGTTACGTCAACATCGAACTCGCGCCAGACCGCTACAGCCGTGGCTTGACCATCACTGCCGTACACTACGACGGAATGTTAGACGTCTTGAGCGTAGATATCGCCGTACATATGCCCCCTCTGACCGGCTTATTTGGATTAATAACCTTCGGGATATGTACCGTCAGTTCCGGATAAAGGAGACTGCATATTGGGAATCGTTAATTGATCGTGAAAAGGGAAATCCACGCCGGCTCTGGGCGACAATTGCTGACGTGCTCGGTCGTTCTACTGTCTCCTGCTCTCCGTCTCAGACTCCTTTCACGGCGGACGATTACCTAAACTTTATCCAGACCAAGATAGATTCTACTCGCAAATCAACGGAAAATGCACCACCTCCTTCCTTCACTTCTACTACAGCTACCCTCTCGTCATGGAAACCACTTGAGCCATCTGTAATCCGTCAGCTGATACTGGATTCTTCCTCGAAGTCGTGTGAACTAGACCTGCTTCCTCCATTTCTAGTTAAGGACTTTGTAGATGAATTGACTCCATTTTTGGCTTTATTGTGTAATTCTTCTCTAGCTCAAGGTTATGTCCCGACACTGCACAAAAGGGCTGTGGTTTTCCCTTCCATTAAGCGCCAAGGCCTTGATCCTAACTCTCCTTCAAACTATCGTCCTATCTCAAACCTCTCTTTTCTTTCAAAGCTTCTGGAAAAATGTGTCTCTTGTCAACTGATCTATTACCTTGACTCTAACTCTCTTATGCCTACTCTTCAGTCTGGCTTCAGGAAATTCTACTCGACAGAATCGCTTATACTGCGCCTTCTAGCTGAAGTATTTCAAGCCTTTGATCGTGGCCAGGTCACTTTACTTGCTCTTTATGATATCAGCGCTGCCTTTGATACTGTAGACCATACCATCCTCTTAGACCGTTTATCTAAATCTTTTGGCATTGCTGACTCTGCTCTTCTTTGGTTTCGCTCATTCCTTACTGATCGCTCTGTTTCTGTTGTTTTTGGACCTACCCGCTCTTCTTGGACCCACATCCCGTATGGACTACCTCAGGGCTCTGTCCTCGCCCCCCTTCTGTTCATTTTGTATACCTCGGATCTAGCTGGGGTTCTTGGTCCAATGGGTGTTTTGTCTCACCAATACGCTGATGACACACAGGCATACCTCCATGGTCCAGCCAACTCAGCTGCTCTTATGGTTGAACGCATCCTGGAGGCTTCCTCTGCTCTTGATCTCTGGTTGTCCTCAAATCGCCTTCGTCTTAACTATGATAAAACCAAGTACATTTGGCTTGGCAATCGTGTCCAGCTTGCCAGGATTGATGCTGACTCTCTGCGCCTCAGGTTTCCCAATGTGTACTTCTCCTCCTCTGTCCGTGATCTTGGATTTGTCCTAGATCCCACTCTTTCTCTATCTGATCATGTCAATAGTGTCTCTCGCTCGTGTTTTTACTATTTACGCCAACTTCGTGCCATTCGCCAGTCTCTTCCGCTGCATGCGATTGTGACCTTGGTTCATGCTCTGATCTGTACTAGGATTGACTACGGAAATGCTGTCTATATTGGCCTGTCCTCTACTAACACATCTAAACTTCAGTCCATCCTTAATGCTGCTGCTCGCCTTATAGGGGGCATCATGAAGTTTGCCCATATCTCTTCCTACATCCGGGACTCCCTTCACTGGCTTCCCATTCACCAACGCATTCAATTTAAGGTCCTTTCCCTCATGCGTAACTGTCTTGTTGGCTCAGCTCCGCTGTATCTCAGGGCTTACTGCACCCCAGTTTCCAGTTTGCCTGGTCGGGCCTCTCTCCGGTCATCTGCCCGTGGCCTCTTGTTAGTCCCTTGGATGCGCACTGCTACTGCCCAGTCCCGTAGTTTTGCGGTTGTGGGCCCTTCCAGTTGGAACAGCCTCCCTCAGGGCTTTAGGCTTGTCCTCCTCTCTCTGTCTCCTGCCCAGTCTCGCAAGCGCCTGAAAACATTTCTCTTTGTCAGTGAAGACACTGACACGGGTCGGGAGCGCCTCTGTTTATGAGTGGCGCTATATAAATCCTCGATTACAATTACAATTACAATTGCCATACGTGCGGCAAGAACTGCTCAAAACATTTCTGCCCATGTCAAGGGCCTTTGTGGCCAAAAGATGTCGTTAAACGGTGGTATGATTTGTATCAAAGCCTCAAAGGTGAGCTAGACTGGACGTCAACAGCCCTGACATCCTGACTATCGTTATTTACTGCGCATTCACCAGCACTGCAACTAGCACTGCTACTTAAATGTTGTTCTTGTGACAATCTGTAGGCCTTACGTTAAAGTCGACACCATCGGCCCTTGCAGTCATAAAAAAACCGTTAGATAATTACGTTGTTTACTCGACGCGAAGACACCTTTAAATTGTTTCTTCTGACGATATTATATTCCTCATTTTCGTTCAATCGCTAATCAAAGAAACACTATGGGAGAAAAATATATTACGAATGAACTTTAAAGACGTCAACCGCCTTTGTAGATATAGGATGTCGTTAACAATGGATTACTACTACAATCGTTAATCAACATTCGCCAAAGGAGTGTTTAACCTTCGCAGGACGGAAAGGGGTAAATAATTACCCCAGGGGTGTTTGGATGTTGATTGCGGAGCAACTGTTGAACTGTAGGTAGGTATCATTTGTCGTTCCACATGTTTACAAGTTACCACCAATGACATATTCTGACTGCATACCCACCACATTGCCATGTGGTGGGGAAAGGATTTTTCAATCTTCGTCCTCGACGTCGTTATTTTTTCGTTCATAGGACAGATATATTTTTTAAAGATATGAGCTCATAAATGACCTGCAATCATAAATCAAGTGTGGAATCTACCATGGAACTGAGTGTTAATAGTGTCATAATTTTGGATAGTTTATATTCCAAGATGGCGGCCAATATGGCTGCCAAAACAAAAATATGCATGTCTCAGCTCATGGGTAAGCTAAAACGACAAATGAAGAGTCAATTGTAATATTTCCAAGGTCAAGGAATCGATTTATCGCAGTGGCAATAGTGTGTGAGTACTACTGTCCAAGATGGCGGCCAACATGGCCGCCAAAACACAAAAATGTGTATATCTCGACTCGTAGGTAAGATACAATGACAAATGAAGTGTCAATTGTAGCATTTCCAAGGCCAAGGAATCGATTTATCGCAGTGGCAATAGTGTGTGAATACTGATTTCCAAGATGGCGGCCAATATGGCCGTCAAAACACAAAAATAGGAATTATCAATCAGCTGACTGATCGGTCACTATTGCCACTGCGATAAATCGATTCCCTGCCCTTGGAAATGTTACAATTGACACTTCATTTGTCATTGGAGCTTACCTACAACCTGAGATTTACATATTTTTGTGTTATGGCGGCCATTTTGGCCGCCATCTTGGAAATTAGTATTCCCACACGATTGCCACTACGATAGTTTGATTTATTGACCTTAGAAATGTTACAATTGATGCCTCATTTGTCACTGTAGCCTACCTATGTGCTGAGATATATATATTTTTGTGTTTTCGCGGCCATATATGGGCGCCATATTGGAAAGTATTATTCCTACACTATTGCCACTATGATAAATCGATTCCTTGACCTTGAATATGTTACAATTGACAATTCATTTGCAATTGTAGCTTACCTATGAGCAGAGACATACCTATTGTTGTGTCTGGTGGACATATTGGCCGCCATCTTGAAAAATAGTATTCCCACACCATTGCCACTACAATTAATCGATTCCTTGACCTTGGAAATGTTACAATGGACACTTCATTTGTCATTGTAGTTTACCTATGAGCTGAGATATACATATTGTTATATTTTGGCGGCCATGTTGGCCGCCATCTTGGACAATAGTATTTGCACACTATTGCCACTATGATAAATCGATTTCTTGGCCTTGAAAATGTTACAATTGACACTTCATTTGTCATTGTAGCTTCCATACGTGCTGAGATATACATTTTTGTGTGTTTTGTCGGCCATATTGACCGCCATCTTGAAAAGTAGTATTTGCACACTATTGCTACTATGATAAATCGATTCCTTGACCTTGGAAATGTTACAATTGACACTTCATTTGTCATCGTAGCTTACCTGTGAGCTGAGATATTACACATTGTTTTGGGGTAAAAAATTACCCCTCTTCGTCCTCCGTGTATCGTAAAATCTTTCCGTCCTGCGAAGGTTAAGCCAAAAATAATTTCATTCTACAACAACGGCCTTTGTTGCCATAAGATGTCGTTAAATTCTGGATCCATCCATTCAAACGTAATTAAGCCTAACGTTCTTGGGAAAAATAATATTATTTATCCATAGCAGAATTGATCCTATGTAGAATCCTGCCAATAAGGCGGTCGCCGATCAATATTATTTATTATTAGCTGCTCATACGAAGGGAAAGCTGCCCACGCTAAACACGAAAAAACATTTATACAACGCCAGCACCATCGCTTCTATGGTGCCCGTGATAGATCTATAACGGACACGGACCATGCAGGGGCTGTGCATATGACGCCAACTGTAAAGCCGCGATGTAATTGTAATTGATAATTTATATAGCGCCACTTCAAGGGAGACTCATCAGAGGCGCTCCACTGGCTGGGTTTTAAACGCTTGCAGTAGCCGACCACTGGTGACTATTCTCTATCTATTAAATATCACGTCTAGCTCAATGAATCTTAAAGTCATGCTAGACGGGCAACGAGATGTTCACTGAAGGCGCTATGAAATGTAGCTCAGTTACATCGCGCTAGTTCAGAGTGGCTTCATCTGGAATGCATTAATGCATTTACTAAATTCATATCACTGCTGTCCTTTAAACTTTCTCCAGAATACCCTGTAGAATAATAAAATCTAATCTAGACTAATCACCTCTTCAAGAATGCATAACTCAATTCGTCTGATCCTCCGCCTTCCAATTCTCTGACCCCCTGGCAACCGAACTCATACCTCCTTTTGACTACCCTCTGGACAATCCCTCTGACTCGACGCAGCTCTCGTGAATAATCTGGTGCCCTTCGCTTATCATTCAAGAGGCGCTTTAGAAATTTGGAGCTTACGATTACGATATTCTGATATAATGCCATCTATAGTGGAGGTTAGTTTTGTAATTGAAGTCCTTCATTTAAGGTTGATGTCACCATTCTTTGCACCCATTCGAACGGGCAGCGGCGGTGAAGGATCTCAGCCCATCAGCTGATATATATATATATATATATATATATATATATATATATATATATATATATATATATATATATATATATACGCAGTCTAATGTATAATCGAATAGAATATATATATATATATATATATATATATATATATATATATATAGCTAAATATTCTATTCGATTATACATTAGACTGCGTCAGAATCTATTTTAAATATTTCTGTAGTCGATCTATACTCTTGCAAGATTCAAATACAGGCCACTTACTTACCTTTTTTGCATAGTGGCCTTCAGTGCTCGTGCACGCAATAAGTTATATACAAACGGATGCATCTTCCCATACTTAATCTTTTTGGCATATTTACACAGGCAAACAGTCAACCCTTCAGCCTGGAGACGTGTGTAGCCTACATGCCTAAAATTTGCCTACTCATGACCTCAAATCTCTGTACGTGCTTGGGCAAAGTACAGTAGAAATAGCATCATTTGTTCAATCGGTTGCAGGGACCAACGACGAGGAAGTTATAATTTTCTGCATAGGGTTTCCAAGGTAAAGATTTTCGAGGCTATCATTTTGATCATCAACAAAATAATTTATAAGAATATTTCTTCACATAATGCGATGATAATGAAAACTTAAAGGTTAGCCAAATACAGCTAGACAAACCGGTGTTGGAAGATTAAGGCTTGTGAATAAGCTGGTTCCCGCGACTTCGCGTTTTTGGGCGCTGTAGAAATTTCGAGATTACGGTTACGATTTGTGTGCTTTAATCGTGAACGTCAAAGGAACAATGTCAGCTACGCAAAAACCAATAATATTTCACACTTAACAATTCAAAACTCAACTTTTAATCAAAAGATTAAAATAGGTTTTTGCCCGATTAGTTTCTGATATTGTGTACTAAACCCTCAAACATCCCCTCGTGACCATATCGACAACTCCTGACTGGTTTAAATTCGTGCCTGAAGAGCATTTCCAACGAGATCCAGTCTTCGCTACTCTATCGCCTGTGAACTGCCTCATAGACGCGCTATAGACATGTGCATCTCTCCGGTGTAGGCCTATGTCAAGCCTGCTGTCTCTTTGCAGAACAAAACATGACTGCCAAACTTGCTGCTTCACTCTGCTCATGCCCACCACAGTTTAACGGTTGCCAAGAGCTCCTTTAACAGCTGAACACTTGAAACGTTGCGCATACCAGACTCTAATATATTTTAAACTTCTCTGATAGACAATGATCTGCAGTTTAAACCGATGCAGATCATGCCCTAGTAGTAAATCGCTCAACAAGACCAACTGGTAAAGATTTAGACAATTTTTCCTAAACAAATTTAACACAAAGTGGAGTTGACAAAATCAGTTAAATGAACGGCAGTCAAAGTCAAAACACCTGGATATGACCAATTTATTTTTCAGTTATTTTATTACAAGGTTTTCAAAATTTCATGACGATTTATCGAGAAGGACATCTCAGCGTTGTGATGATATAATAATGAAGAAACGCGGGACTAAATTTGCTCTAATATCACATGGCTTGAGTTCCAGGAATGGTAAACTATTTGCAGTCATAGGCGTAGAATCGGGGTGGGGGTTCGGGGCACGTGCCCCCAATAATTGAGATGGACTGTACACCCAGTGCAAGAAGTGTTGAATGAATAATCAAATGCTCCCACAATATTTTGGACAAATTTACGCCAGTGCTTCCAGTAACTGTTGTTAAAAAATTTCATTGTACATTATTTGTCAATTTTACCATTATAATTTACAGCGTTTTTCACAATGGCTATAGACAAGAGCAGTGCTATGACACGGCTGAATGACATAACGGAATGTTGCATCTGTCTCAAAATGTTCACTGATCCAAGAATGCTACCATGCATTCACACATTTTGTTTCCAATGCTTAGAAAACATGGCCGACAAGTCATACAAAAAACCAGGAGGTGCACTACAATGTCCAGTTTGTAGGAAGGAATTCAAGCTGCCAAGCGATGGAGTCCAAGGCATACAGAAAAATTTCTTTATGGCTGGTATGATAGAAGTGAGAAATGCATTAAATCGGTCGAAGGTGGCGACTCCTCCTTGTGATATCTGCAAAACACTCAGAGATGCCACTGAATCAACAATGCCAGAAGCTACATTGCGATGTTTGACGTGTCAGAAAAACCTTTGTGAAGGTTGTTGCAAAATGCATAAATCGTTTAAAGTGTCAAAAAGCCATAACATCTTGAAGATAGGATGTGATGTTGAGGGAGAAGAAATAACAAACACATTACATGCGATGAATTGTGATATACATCGTGGAAAAGTGTTGGACTACTATTGCGCTGAATGCAAGAAAGTAGTTTGCGTTTCATGTTTTGTTGAAAGCCACAGAAGACATGATTGCAAAGATGTAAATACGGTGGTTGTGAATTTTCGTAAAATTATTAAGTGTAACGCTTGCAAGATATCGACCCTTGCCAGAGAACTATTGGCTAAGAAAAATAAATCGGAAAGTAAAGAGCAATTTCTCAAGAAAATGGCTGAAAAAGAGAAAATAATTTTACAAAGAAGTGAGGAGCTGAAGGAACTGATCGACACGCACACAAGATCTTTGTTAAGCTCCTTAGGTGAAATGAAGAATCGACATTTGAAAGAACTTCAGATCGAAGAAGATGGATTAGAAAGGCGTCTTTCAATTCTGGAAAGCTTTTCAAGATATTGCGATGAGCTCATATTTAAAGGATCAGCTAGCGACGTCTGTCGAAGTAAAGGTGAATTACTTCGAAGAGCAAATGAGTTAGAGGAAGACCACGAGACATACATTATGCGCCCACGTGTTTCTTTTAATGTTACCTTCCAGGCGACTGATTTAGAAAACTTGCTCAAAACAGCAAACGGAAGCATCATTGGCAGTCTTAACGGTAATTAACACAATTCTTATGTGCTAAAAAGACGAGTCTGTGATTTTCAAACTTTACGTCCTAAATAAAATGTTATCATAGTAGTGATGCAAATAATAAAATACAAATAAGTTCCTGCTATGTAATATGCTAGTAAATGTGACCTAGAAAATTCATAATTCCAAGAGTTTGAGGGCGTAATTCTATTTCCACTTAAAAGTATTTCAGTTGCTATCTTTGAAAGACATTTTACATCTACATATACATTTAGAAAAAAATCACTTTACTATGTTTATGTTACTAATGTTGTAACTTTTGTTAGGCAATTGCCTAGGTAGACTGTTTGTCCTATACAACTGACTAACAAAAGTGACAACTTGCTCTACGTTTATTTGTGATGTCAATCGAAATAAGTTCTCCTTAAACGTAGAAGAAATCAAAAGTAATTTTATTTTAAGATCTATTTCGTATCCTAAGTGATTCTATCGTAATTGAGAAGTTATCTCAAATTGCCGCTACATAATTCATTGATTGATTAAATACTTCGGCATTACGTGACTGAGGGAGATTGACAACTCTGACTTGACTTAACTTCCAGCTAATTCTGTTGCATTTAAAAAATCCGGTTTAAAACTTTCACGCTATCTATAGGGGGCTTGAAAGTCTTCATGTTTATGTAAAAGGTCAAACCTCAATGTGTCTTAACTTGCACCGCGGCTCTGAGACTGCGTTTTGGGATAAATGATCACCAACTGCTCCGTCAGAATTATTTCAAATAAAATATAGGCCGTAATATTATTGCAGCAATCATAATTCCTTACAATTTTTGCTTGTAAATTCACACAGAGCAAGGCGAAAATTTAGAAGACTTCGCAGTAGTGATTGGAAGCGTCTATTCATATAAAATTAACCTACACCGTCAGAGTGATTTTGTCTCTCCTATAGAAAATGTACCCACTACATTGAAGTCTATTCCTGCAGCTGCCGTTTACAACAACACAATGTTTATCACAGGAATCGGAAAAGATATTAAAGAAATATGGAAATACAGCTTTGCTTCTGGTTGGAACAGTTGCGGATCTTTAGTTCAAGGCAGAGGCTATCACTGTGCAGAATTCATTGGCCAATCATTGTACGTCTGTGGCGGAAGTAAGAGAGATGGAAAGAAAGATAATTGTGATGGACACCATTGAATCCTACAATGCATTGACCGAAAAGAGTAGAATGGTTGGACAGTTGAGATTCGGGTCCAAATGTGCGGCCTGTATTGGATACCAAGGCTCAGTTTACGTCTTCGGAGGGATAGATACAAATTTCAAACTGTTGGACTGTGTGCAAGTGTTCAGCCCAGGTGAAAGGACCTGCACTCTTCTTTCGACGCGTATTCCTCGTCCTTGCGCAGGTCTGCAAGCTGTGTTATGGAAGATATATGCTATTCTGGTGAGTTGTGAAACGTGCTTCGTTTTTGACTTCTTGGGCAAAACATGGCAAGAAAGAAAACAGTTTAAAGCAGATGCAACCATATTCGGTTTGACTCTTCAAAATGAAAGAGTCTTTATTATCGATGGATCACCATTGAAAAGTGACGCACGTGGCGATTCGCCATGTACAAGCAACGACGTCACTAAGTTCATTAGAGCTTCAGGCATTGTGAATAATGAAGCGATGCATTGGAAAACTTACCGTCAACTCCCTAAACCACTCGTCGCATTCGCTTTCGCTAAACTCTCTTTTGTCAAACAATTAGCTAAGACTCGATGAGTTTCTCTCAAAGTCGTGTCACTTCACATGGTTTTCCAAATTTAACGAATGTCCTTCAAACCTCCCTACCCTCTTATGTTCGTCAGCTATTCACAATCCAACCAACCAGACCTACGCGTTCCTCCTCACAAATTTCTCTATCTCGGCCTCCAGTCTCCTCCTCTCTGAAATTCTTCAGCTGCTCGTTAATCTATGCTGCACCAACTATTTAGAACGAACTCCCAAGAGATCTCCATCAGTTCTCTCATGCACTCTTATTTCCTCCGCTTGCCCTCTTACTGCATGGTAGCTTTCTACTCGCGAATAAAACACCAAACACTTCAAGCTACCCAACCATGATTCTACTCTTGCGTCACTCAAAGACTACCATCATCAACGATTTCCACCGTCTTCTCAACCTGACCTCTCCCTGATTCTGACCTGGCACCCAAACGGACCAACAACCAGGATATTGCGGAGTTGAATTGATAAGGCGCCGGTGTTAAGCTGGTCTCTCTGACATAGGCTTTGTGTCGCTGAGAACCTTCAGAGATTTACAATATATTTAGTAAATACATAAAGTTGACGCAGGTCTATAGTCACACGGATAGGAGCTGCTAACACAATACAATGTCGGTTTTGTAAACACTGGATGGGTCCTCACTAGATGGGTTCTAAAGGCGTTCGAGATTCCACCATTGGTTACTCTTCTAGCTGTTGAAATGTTACGTTTTGTTTACAGAAGTTTGTTTTTTAGAATTAACTCTGAAGTCATGTAATTTTCAATTGCATTATGCTACAATGGTTCAGTGTCACCGGTTGGAATGTATTTTCTGCATTCAATTTGCTGCCATCTTTTGTCCTCGCTCCAGATTGCACGCACGTTGTCGGACGTAATCTAGTCTAAGCTAAACTTTTCTCATTTAACCCAATCTAATCTTTACTTATCCAATGTAACCTACTTTAACCAAATCTGCATGACCTAATGTGGTCTAACACCAGATAGTAATCTAAATTAAACGAATAAATGAATGGATGGATCATGGGTGAGTGAATGAATGGGTGAATAGCGAGGAAACTAGAGATGCTTTGAAACGTATAGCGGATAAAAAGTTGGATGGACGCAAGATGGATGGAAGAGAGGAAAAACAACGAACCTAAGAAATGAGTAAATGAACTTACTATCGAACGAATGAATGAGAGAGATCCGCTTGGAAAGTTGGAAAGAAAGAATGAGTGAAGGAAAAGAGGAGAAGAGCATGGTGAAAGAAGGAATTAGGATGCATAGTGCATACAATATGTGAAACGGATGGCCCTGTTGCAAAGCGTCGCTGCCTGGTGGTAGAGTCCTGTAAGTCCACTATGAATTATGGCTGATACTGTGTATGATTTAATTTCCAAGTCCACCGTCAGCCTAAGTCAATGATTCATTTACAAAACGAGTAGAGGAGACAGAGACAGACAGACAGACAGACAGACAGACAGACAGACAGACAGCGACAAAGAGAGACGAAGTGAGAGACAGAGGGAGAATTGAAAGAGACAGAAAGAGACAGAGTGAGACATAGAGGTATTAGGTAAAATATAGCAAGACTTATGCGGAGTGAGAGAGACACAGAAACAGAGACAGAGACAGAGACACAGAAAGACAGAAACGGAGAGGCAGATTGTGAGACAGACTGCAAAATATTAAAGAAAAGAAACCAGGACGAGGTAAGAGAGTTTCGGGGTATTCAGAAAATGAGACCGATACAGAAGGTTTAATAGAGATTTAACAATGTTGACAAACTGGAGGAGGTAGGAAGACAATGGGGGGGGGGGGGGGTTAAAGAGTTCGATGGCGTAAAGGGATTGGAATGGAAGTGAGGAGGATGAGAGAGAGAACCAGACGCACACACACACACATACACACAAACACACAGAGGCCATAAGGGTGCTATAGAAAAGCGTTCACATTTACATTTACAGTTATTGTGAATCGATTTATTTTTACAGGTGTACACAAATTATATGCATATGCATAGCAATACATTTTCTTCGAATAAGGGCCTATATTAAATTGCGTTAGAATGTTTGTTAAATACTTTCTTGTAAGCGTTCAATACAAGCGTTGCCTACTCTTGCAAGATGTATATGCTATTTAATTATGTACATATTTACATGGCAGAATATACGTTCTAGTGAAATTGATGCATCATTTCAAGCAAATTCCTCTAATGTGTTGTTGAACGCAATAGAACTATATTCACAACCAATGTCTTGCAGATTTATAACTGATACTTTTTTGGGCAAAGTAGCCTGCTATCAAATATCGCCGTAAATTATGTAGGCTTCCTACTTACGTACTTTATTTGAAAGGTTGACTACAATGCTCGCACACTTAATAAGTTCTAATCAAACGGATGCATTTTCTCGAACAATATTATTTAAATATGTTGGTGATCGTAATATTCAAAGGCAACGGCTGTGGCAGCAGGCGTATGGCACCAGCCATTCAGCCTGGAGGCGTAAAGGCGTAGGGGCCTATGTACCATGTAGCCTATATAGATGTTGATCAGTTCACATCATCTGTACGTGCTTGGGAAATACGTAGGCCTATATTAGCAGCCTCAGGTGATCTGTCGGTTGAGAGAATAGCGACCAGGAATTTATAGTATCCTCGAAAGAGATTTCAAGGTTAAGATTTTCGTGGTTATCGTTCATAGTTACAGTGTACAGGTAGTTACTATCGATTAGCATTATACCTTTAGCCTACAATAATATTTTATTCATGATAAACGGTGAAAATGAAAATCTAGATATTTGTTAGAGGCTATCTTGAACACGAACAGCTTTGAAAGCGAAACCAAATCAACGCATTTTCTGTAAAGCATCAATGTTTTTTGGAAATAGCTTCAGAAAAAACTTAAATTACACTATGCCAAAAATAACGCAGAAATTTGATTCAGGATTTCTTCCCCACCTTCACTTCCTAGCATAGGCGTAGACTCTGAGAGGGGGGGACAGCCGGGGCACGTGCCCCCAATAATTGAGGAGGAGGGGCAATGCCCCCGCAATAATCGACAGGAGAATTTCTTCAAATATTAAAATATTGTTTTAATGTGACGGAACGCCTTCCTCATCCTCAGGGTAGGATTCGATTCTGGGACCGACCCTCGCTTCGGGGCTTGAACGTAATTGGTCCTCCCCCTCTTCTCCTACGTTGGCCATAGCCAGTAAGGTTTCAGCTGCTGCGGTCATTTCCGTCGATCTACCCTTATGAGGGGCCCTCCATTCCGGGCTGTATAGGTTGCTCTTGAGGTGAGGATAGACGATGGAGTTTGGATCAGCAGGGAGATGAGTTTGGTAGGAGGGGTTCTCCATTTCAGACACAGGACTCCAGGTTAAAGGCCTAGATGGGACCGAATTCATAATATCCGCGGCTTCCGAGTGGGAAGCAATCCACCCCTCAGGTGAGTCAGGGTTCTTTTCACCCCTGTTATTGGACTGGGTTGATTGCCAATGTATCAACCGATCAACCATCAGGTTCAATTCTCCCTTCATATTCTCGAGAGCATTTAAAGTAGCGCCATATAAATTCCCCGAGTGGAGATGGGACCTCACACCTCCTTCTTCTACTCCAGTCGCCATATTCCTTTTGCTTACTTACTCACCGTGTTTTCTGGATATCAATTGCAAAGACAACGTACAAAGAGAAATCTGTATTATTAACAATTTCGAATTAACCAATACAATTTGTTTGACAATTACAATCGAATTACTATCTTCAGAAATTGTGTCTACTGCAAATCAAGTGTACATAAAAGGAACGTTCGTCTTACTTGACTGGTTCTATTTATAGACTAAATCAATGACCAACGGTGTACTTATCAACCTCGTGGCAAACTTAAAACTCAGTGGTAAACTCCACTTAATTACCAACTTCACCTTACGTTACATGAAAACACACCTTATCAACTAAGGTAACTAATCTTAATTTCTATAGCGACAAGAGAATGTTATCAGCGTCTACAACCAAGTCAAGTCATCAGTTCACACACACACATCCGGGACCTCAGCATGTCAAAATGGCAGCGACGATGCGATTTGAACTATGACTAACGCTAACTTTCTAATATCTAAATACACATAAAGGATATCCCCGAAACCTTTATCACATCGTCACCCTTAAACAGTGATCATAATATTCAACGTGGCCATTTTACCCGTTCTCAAAGAACGACCACTTAATTTCGGAATATTTAATCCGATTTCTGCCTTCAGAAACCAACCCCGAAAGATCACACAACAAGAACAGCGTCCATCTTCCCTAGAACTAAAATCACGTGACTCATACGAGCCAATCAAAACCTGTAACCTATATAAGCTAAGTAGGACGTTCGGCCGCGTACCGAAAGGTTCGTCCCTCTAATGGACGTGGAGATATAGAAGATCGCAAGTCTTCACACCCTCCCCTACACACCTAAAGTGGCAACGCCACTTAGCTAAATGGAGCCCCTATGTACCAGAGCCTCCTATTTCCACAGAGAAACTCTCCTGTTCACTCGGATGTTCTAATGGACCATTACCTTATCTTCCTCAAGCTAAACTTCTGATAGAGTCACAATTCACCTTCTAAACATATAAAGTGAAACATTAGCTACTGAGAAGATTAACATCGCAACTAAGAATTAAGCAATCAAGGATTAAAGAGACAGTAACCGATGAACGGAAATCGTTCACTAGTTACAACCTAAATTACACAGTCCTGATGTAAATCGTTCTTAATGCGTCTATAAAGAAAACTTAGCATCACTGTATGGGTGACCAAAACTCAATCGTTACCTTCTACAAACGCAACAATTGTTCTATACAATCTAGAACTGTTAGACTCCTTCCTAGGAGTATTCAACCAAAGAGACTTACTCTCTCACTCAGGCAGGCTGATTAGACAGTCCACCAACATTGTTCAACATCAAAAGGAACCATCAGATAAAAGAAAAACAACGATTTAACACAAGTAACTGTTAGACTGCAGGTGCCACCTCCTAATTCTTATGCTGATCCGCATTATTCTGAGGAAACCTATCTGTTCAACATGATCATTTCCTTATCACCTCTTTACTTATCGGAGAATAAGACAGGCCACACCCACTAGTGGACCACAACCGAGGGTTATCCCCTATACTGAGACCTAGGCGAAACACGCCTCGACCCTCCACCGGTCTTCTCCCTTCTCCAGTAAACATACTGCAACAGGAATGCAATACTATTATTCATCGATCAATACCGCGTGATCAGCACATCATTATCATTCCCCTTCAAAGAATCCAACAAAGAAAGTTCGCACCTGATTACCACAAATGAAGGTACGTATAACGTAACTAATGATATGTTCAAGATAAAACACGATCAAGCTCTTATTCACCTATCTCTTTCCTGAATCTCACAGGCAATTTAGCTTGACGTTTTGGTCGTTCCGAGAGGTCTACTGCTGGTTCCTCATCCAAGCCTAACCCTTTCCAATTCATCATTCCAACAGCCATCGTCTGTAATTCACCCTGCCGGGGTGGTTTTCCCCGATGGAACTGACCACAAGTCACACAACATTTCAATTGTCGAATGATACCGTCCTTCCAACCGGGCCAATACGCACGCCGTTGAAGTTGGACTGAGGTCCGTCGTAACCTCAAATGTCCTCTCGTCAACCCTTCATGGGCCAACTTGATCAGCATCACCCGCCGAGAAGGCGGCGGCACCAGTTGGTAGCGTTTGTCTTGGCCTGCAGTTGCATCAACCCAAGCCCGACAGAAGATATCGTCTTTTAACACCAACTGTGGCCATTGAGCAACTAGAGTTTTCATCATACCACTCTGCGAGCGTATGTCATCCGGAACCGGAACATCGAGAGTCGCCAACTTCTGGGTAATCACCCATCCCAGGTCCGGATCAGACCTTTGTTCGTTGATCATTGATTCTCGATCCCATCCGTCTAGCATGGAATTAAAGTCCGTCGGTTCCTCTGTTACGTGTTTCACTCCAGTTAATTTATTGACACCCGCCGACTCTCCTGTAGCATTTTCCATATCGCTGGACTCTACTACCGGCACTTCTTCTAAGACGCACTGAAATCCACGTCTCAGTCGAAGCTGTTGACAGGTCGGATTCATTACTCTCATCATTAGTTCGTGAGTTCGATCAGGGAGTAAAGTTCCAGCTACGATAAGTCCCGTGATCAACACTTGGGGTTGGGTCGCCAAGTCGTTTCGTTCTGCACGAAGGTCTGGAAGAACAGCATGTACCTCCACATCCCGCTCGCTCATGTCCGGTGCCTTCACATCGTACATTGTCGCCACTTTACGACACTTAGCCGTACGCGGTAAACTGTACAAAGAGAACATTCGACCCTGCAGCTGAATTCCTCTTTCACCAAAGTTCCATGTGGCTTTCTGCTGCTCCAACCAATTTAGACCCAGTATCATCTCGCTCAAATGTTCAGTAACGAGGCAGGGGATTCGAAAAGTCACACCAGCAATTTCGCTTTCAACCAAAGTTTCTCCGAGTACTTTAATTGAAGTTCCATTGACCGCTTTCAACATTTACTGAGATTGAATCATATCTCCTGAGCGCACCAAAGAAGTCGGAATGAGTGACCAATCGCTCCCCGTATCCACCAGCGCAAGAATGTTTTGTCCATGAACTCGCATTGGTAAGTATGCATTTGTACAGCCTTGGATGTATCTCGCATTGGCAGTCTCTTCTTGTTCTTGGTGTTCATTGCCAATCCGAGGAGGTGACCTCATTGGACACTGTCGCTGAAAATGTCCCGCTTGACGGCATCTATAACACTTGTCATTATATGGACGCTTCCCCGAGCCACGAGGACGATTGTCTCGACTCATCTCATTTGTGGCTTGACTGTGATCCCCATTCGACGACCAAGGTTGTTTCACGAAAGTCTGTTCGGTTTCTCTAGCCGGCGGTGACCACATGGTTGCTAACCGTTGTTCCAGTTGACTCTGTCGATGTTCCATGTTAACCATCTGATCAGACAGCTGGCGCGTCAATTGTTCTAAAGCAGTTTCACTTTCTCTAACTGCTTTAACTCGCCCTGCTCGTCGATCCTGATCGTCTCTTCGATTTCCCGACCGCTGATTAGCCTCTAACCGAGCAGCCAGCCGACAAGCCAAATCCAGAGTGTTCGGTTCTCGGTCTCGCACTCTCAACGCTAAGTCAGAATCGATAAATGCGTCCAAAAAGGCATCGATGGCAACCGTCTCGCTCATTTCGGTAGCTGGCCCCGGATAAGCGAGCGCCATTAATCGTCGTATGTCTTGGGCTAAGGCAGGTAGACTTTCCCCGTCTCTCTGTCTTCTAGTTCGCAGCTGGGTTCTGTATAAGGCGGTCTGTTCCGAACTTCCGTATCGAGCTCTAAGTCGACTTACCAGATCAACCCAAGAAGTGACTCCTGAGGCGTTAAACTCCCACAAGACTTGTGCAGCAATACCGCCCAGCGAACACATCAGCTGGCTCAGCCTTTCTTCGTCGGTCCATTGGTTATGTTTGGCGCAGATCTCATACTTAGCTAGAAAGGCTTCCACTGGAGACTGTCCATCATACTTCTCCAACTTTATCCACTGTCGATGTTTCACAGTAGCTTTAGTTGACGCTTCTATTGTCTCTACACTTGCTTCCGATACAGTCGCATTCGCATTGGATTTACTTATTGACGGAAGTGGCTTATTTTCAGACGACAACTTAGTCTTTACTTCTTCCCGCGGAACTGACAGATTTAATAACAAAGTCGCAGCATCGGTCGGTCCACTTAGTTCTGGCATTGACTTTATCTCCGTGTGCTTTACTTGTTCTCTATCCAATGTTCTCTCCCTAGTGTTTACACACCCAGTGCTTACATTCTTTTCCTCCACCCTGACAAAGTTCTCGTTTATCCGCTGCATTTCCTTGAGCCGACAATACGCACTTTCATATTGCCTTAGAGCCTCCTCCCAGTCATGACCATTTATCTTGGATCCATTACTTAACAGTTCCTCAGCCCCATACACCCGTAGTTCATGCATTTTAATGTCATTCGGATTTGGGGTGGCTTTGGATTCTGGGACGGATATCGGACCGGACAAGGTGGTTAAGCTCCCCATGGCACCCGGTGGCAATAACAATTCACGTGGTTGGTTGCAAGTGGAATATCTAGCCGGTGACCAAGTGGTTAACGTCATAGCCGTGGGTGTTACTATAGTCTGGGTGTCCGCCTTCCACCCCTTACCCACAGGGTTTACTTTGATCTGGGTTCCACCCGTTCCCATTGTGTACCCGGCCGATACCACAGCCATCTGAGAAAGCAGGGTTCGATCCTCCTTTTCCCGAACCAAACAGGGATTAGAGCTTAGACCATACGATGGCATTTTCCCAGGGTCGCTGGATGACCAAAGGACACCCGGACCTATCCCTCGGACATCACCCAGCTTAAAATCGGTGTCGATTTCTTCAGGTACTGGCACACTTTTCCTTCCTTCAACCGCACCACGAACAGGTAGGTACGATACGGCTGGAACTACAGGCAGGACACTGGGTAGGGTCGGAAACACCCTCTGAGCCCATGCCAGTCCCTCTCCTCCAACTACCATGGGAGTTGGTCCCCAGGATCGGGTACCCGGACCCTCATATCTTAGACGCGGTAGCCCTCGACCATCTACGGGGTTGGCTTTATGGTCCCCTGTCCTGATTCCACTCACAGCAGGGCCCACCCTTTCCCCCATACTCCCAATTGTCCCAAGGGTATTTTTCCCACCTTGCAGACGACCGTCTTCTTCACCTGAAACTAGACAGGCAACATTCAACGCATGTCTAACATTTTCAGTTTCTACAGTAACTCTATTCTGTCTACCTATTGCTACACTATCCAAAAGATTATTTGTTCTATTTGTTAACCTTAATCCTTCAGCAAGAGATTGTTGTTTATCTTCTTGACTTTTACCTGTATCACTTTCTACCTCTTCTCTCCTCTCTCTCCATCCATCCGCTGTTTTCATCCTCTGATTCCTCTCAACCCATTCTAGTTCACCCCACTTCTGGTACCAAATTGTGACGGAACGCCTTCCTCATCCTCAGGGTAGGATTCGATTCTGCAACCGACCCTCGCTTCGGGGCTTGAACGTAATTGGTCCTCCCCCTCTTCTCCTACGTTGGCCATAGCCAGTAAGGTTTCAGCTGCTGCGGTCATTTCCGTCGATCTACCCTTATGAGGGGCCCTCCATTCCGGGCTGTATAGGTTGCTCTTGAGGTGAGGATAGACGATGGAGTTTGGATCAGCAGGGAGATGAGTTTGGTAGGAGGGGTTCTCCATTTCAGACACAGGACTCCAGGTTAAAGGCCTAGATGGGACCGAATTCATAATATCCGCGGCTTCCGAGTGGGAAGCAATCCACCCCTCAGGTGAGTCAGGGTTCTTTTCACCCCTGTTATTGGACTGGGTTGATTGCCAATGTATCAACCGATCAACCATCAGGTTCAATTCTCCCTTCATATTCTCGAGAGCATTTAAAGTAGCGCCATATAAATTCCCCGAGTGGAGATGGGACCTCACACCTCCTTCTTCTACTCCAGTCGCCATATTCCTTTTGCTTACTTACTCACCGTGTTTTCTGGATATCAATTGCAAAGACAACGTACAAAGAGAAATCTGTATTATTAACAACTAGCTGGATTACCCGGCGTTGCCCGGGGTTATAAGTTTCACACCACCACCGCCGCCGCCGCCGCCGCCGCCGCCGCCGCCGCCGCCGCCACCAGCACCACCACCACCAACAACAACAACAACAACAACAACAACAACAACAACAACGACTGCTTGGCAATCTTGGCAGTCGCCCTCTGGCGGCGACTACTTCGCAGTCTGTGAGGCCCTTGTGGCGTCTGGCGACCTGTGACGGAGACTGCTTCGCAGTCTTGTAGACGCCTTCTGGCGTCTAGCGACCTCTGCCGTGGACTGACTGCTTCGCAGCCGCCCACTGGCGGCGACTGCTTCGCAGTCTTGGAGGCCCTTGTGGCGTCTGGCGACCTCTGGCGGAGACTGCTTCGCAGTCTTGTAGACGAATTCTGGCGTCTAGCGACCTCTGCCGTGGACTGACTGCTTCGCAGTCGCCCTCTGGCGGCGACTGCGTCGCAGTCTTGGAGGCCCTTGTGGCGTGTGGCGACCTGTGGGGGAGACTGCTTCGCAGTCTTGTAGACGCCTTCTGGCGTACAGCGGAGACTGCTTCGCAGTCTTGTATACGCCTTCTGGTATCTAGCGACCTCTGCCGTGGACTGACTGCTTCGCAGTCGCCCTCTGGCGGCGACTGCTTCGCAGTCTTGGAGGCCCTTGTGGCGTCTGGCGACCTGTGGGGAGACTGCTTCGCAGTCTCCCGTGGACTCACTGCTTCGCAGTCGAAGAGGGTGAACCGGGCGTTGGCGTCTTAAAGAAAACGCCAGAAATGTAGCCTTCACTGCCGGTCTGTAGTCGGCCTCGCCCGTAGTAAAGCAGACTGGTTGTTTGATATACTGTAAATAATTTAGATCTTTGTCTTTGAACATACATGTGTTAAAATTTTGCTGTAAAACGATGAATATACTTCGAATAGATCGTAATTAAATTTTGTGCGAAAGTAAACAACTTATGCGCATTTTTAATGTCGTTGGGGAATACCGGCGCCATAAATAGAACCGCGGTGTCGTTATGCACAGTATTAATGACGTTGGGGAATACCGGCGCCATAAATAGAATCGCTTGGCAGTGGAATAGGCGAGGTTTTGCGTGATGGACGGTCGGGTGGGTAGAGTTTTGGGGCATTTTCACCATGGTAGGGGTGAAAACGGGGGACGCGAACCCCTCCACTGGGTGTCCGAAGCCGAGGCCGACACATCAGTGAAGGTTTCGAGTGAAAAGGTGCAAAATTGTAGAAGTTAAGCCCGGTCAAACAGACAGACAGACACACACACACACACACACAGAATTCTCGCTTTATTATATAGATTTCGAATTAACCAATACAATTTGTTTGACAATTACAATCGAATTACTATCTTCAGAAATTGTGTCTACTGCAAATCAAGTGTACATAAAAGGAACGTTCGTCTTACTTGACTGGTTCTATTTATAGACTAAATCAATGACCAACGGTGTACTTATCAACCTCGTGGCAAACTTAAAACTCAGTGGTAAACTCCACTTAATTACCAACTTCACCTTACGTTACATGAAAACACACCTTATCAACTAAGGTAACTAATCTTAATTTCTATAGCGACAAGAGAATGTTATCAGCGTCTACAACCAAGTCAAGTCATCAGTTCACACACACACATCCGGGACCTCAGCATGTCAAAATGGCAGCGACGATGCGATTTGAACTATGACTAACGCTAACTTTCTAATATCTAAATACACATAAAGGATATCCCCGAAACCTTTATCACATCGTCACCCTTAAACAGTGATCATAATATTCAACGTGGCCATTTTACCCGTTCTCAAAGAACGACCACTTAATTTCGGAATATTTAATCCGATTTCTGCCTTCAGAAACCAACCCCGAAAGATCACACAACAAGAACAGCGTCCATCTTCCCTAGAACTAAAATCACGTGACTCATACGAGCCAATCAAAACCTGTAACCTATATAAGCTAAGTAGGACGTTCGGCCGCGTACCGAAAGGTTCGTCCCTCTAATGGACGTGGAGATATAGAAGATCGCAAGTCTTCACACCAATATAGACGAATATCTTCAGAAACAGAAAAATAGAGACAAAGAACTGAAATAGTATCAGAAATTCACAATGAAAACAAAGATTTATTTTTATCTTCAATATCTTCAATATGAAAAAATTTACATGTAAACAAAACGCACCAATTCATACGCATTACGTAACACCGGAAGCCTCTGAGGCTCGCTGATTGTCCAGGCCAAAGGTGAAAGGAGTGTCTTGCGGTTTTGGTTTAAAAAACACAAACTTTTTTCTTAAAATAAATTTTTTATTCTCATAGAAGTTATTGTAATTACATTGATTTAATGATTTTTAACTTTCGGAAATCGCAACTGAATTAAACTGAGTTGGAGTTCTTGTTCATGCCAATTTCATGATTTTTACGACCCAAAATCCGAAATCTTGAAAACAAATGAGCAAAACAACAAAAACCTATAAAAGACGCCGTATAATTTTTTCAGTTACATTACTCTACATCGGTTCATTCCTCCATTCATTCGCTGCTGGCCTTTTATCTGAGCTAAGTATAATCTCTAACTTAACCTAATTTTCAATAACCTATTATTAGCTAACCTGATCAATTCGAGCCTCATGTAGTCTATCCCAGCGTAATCTAAGGTAAGATTATCTAATCGAAGCTCATCTAATGGCAAGACGGTTACCGGGTAGACACGTACTAGATCTTTTTTGCTGATGAAAGTGATCCAGAAAATAATGAAAGCAGCGGAGGCGAAAACTCGTCACTCGGCAGCGAATATCCAGTCGAAAGCGATGACAGCGACCCGGAGGAAGAAGACGGCGAACAGTTAGAAAGCGATGATGGCGACGTAGAAGAAGAAGGCATAGAGAATG
Organism: Allolobophora icterica; assembly: GCA_963556255.1. Taxonomy (NCBI): domain Eukaryota; kingdom Metazoa; phylum Annelida; class Clitellata; order Crassiclitellata; family Lumbricidae; genus Allolobophora; species Allolobophora icterica. The sequence goes on along the minus strand of OY744603.1, from coordinate 8,482,880 downwards.
AGACAGGCGAGTCCGTCGATGGGATGTTATACAGTCTTGCAGATAATGACGAAAGGCGTGCTGTAAAATGATACATTTATATCCAAAATTTCGGTGGAGAGATGGTCGTCCAATGCCCCAACTACATGTCAAGATCGTACTCAGAACATCATAAGTGGAAAAACAGGACGGACATCGTATCCGAAACAATGTGTGTCTGCAGATACTCCGGTGGTTGACTGTTTCCTTGTGTTCTTCAGTTCGCGGACATTAGATCACGTTGTTGAATGCACCAACCGTGAAGTCAACAGAGTGAACCAAGAAGACTGGACTGTGATCGATCGGTTGGAACTGAAAGCCAACCTAGACTTCTACTGTTGCAGGAAGTGTACAAAGCAAGCGGCAAGTCAACTGAAGAGTTGTTGAGTGCAGACGGTATTTTCTTCAACCATGAACTTCAACAGGTTTGCGCAAATCAGTTTGAACGATTGTTTTTTCTTTCTTTTGTGTCCGCTCCCGTACGATCTGATACTAGTTGAAATATTGTAAACTGTAGGCTACTGTATGTTACTTGTCGAGGGTATATACATATAATACTTTGGGGCATGCTTTGACCTATTGGTAACAGTAATAAAAATAGTAGGCCTAATGATTGAATATTCATTGACACTATATACAGTTATTGCTATAATTAATTTTAGCCTACATAACTGTAAATTATCAATACGTCTACCAATATGTGCAGGTTCTTATTATGCATCATTCTAATTTTTATTTCTGTAGGTTCAGAGACATACGACGATCCATCTGCTTTGACAACAAGGAGACGAGAGCTCAGAGGGTTGAAGCTGACAGACTGGCTGCCATCAGCGAACTCTGGTCGATGTTCTTACACAACGCAATGATTCCAGGGCCTTTCCTCACAATTGACGAAAGACTCGCACCATATCGAGGTCGATGCAGATTCGCACAACAAGGAGACGAGAGTTAGGGTTGAAGCTGACAGACTGACTGCCATAAACCATCGTCATTTTGCCGTCAAAGCCTGCAAAATACGACATAAAGCTATGGAGATGCTGCGATGCAGAAACGAAGTACGTGTACAGTGCCAGCATACATTGCGGTAAAGAGAGCGCTGATGCAGCTCCAACCAAAGATCTGGGAGGAAACGTTGTTCGCCAGCTCAAGCAACCTCTTGAATGAAACGTCTCAACATTACCACTGATAACATTTTCGCCTAGCTGGCCCTAGAGATGTTCTGAAGACAAAGACTTTGGTTGGTATTATACGTACTAATCGAGTAGAGTTGTCCAAAGAATTTGTGACTCCCATAGGACGCGATTTGTACTCATCCCATGTCGGGTTCAATGAGACCTGTGACACGTCATTGCTTTCTTACAACTGTAAGAAAGACAAAGTGGTCATCCTCATGTTGACTATGCACATCTCCAATGGGACTTTCTGGAGGTAATCAACTTCTACAACGAGTCCAAAGTAGGAGTTGATTGTGCTGACCAGATGATAGATACGTTCAGCACGAAGTTCTCAACCAGACGTTGACCGGTAGTGCTGTTCTGCAACCTACTGGATATTGCGGCACTTAACGCTTACGTTTTCCATGAGAAATTATGGGGAGGGGGATAGAGTAGTGGTAACACTCATGGCCAGGAGAGCATAAGGTACGCGGATCGACTCCCGTAACCCCCCTCTAGGGCGGCGCCTTGCATGGCTGCCAAACCGTGTGTTTTATTAAGAATTGATTGTACTTTCATGTTTCAATGTAATCTTACTGCGTCAATCGGTTTGAAATAATAAAGAATATAATTATTATTATTAATTAAAGGAGGACAAAGCTCCAGTGGGAAAGCGTAGGCTGTTTATCAAGAAAATTGGAAAAGATCTTTGCCAAGAGCTACAGGAACAACGATGCAACTCATCGTGGACTGATTAGAGCAAAACTATTACACGACACTCAGGAACCTAGGTGAGAATTGTCGGGGGGTTGGGGGGGGTTCAACCCCCTAGTCTTTCTTAGGACCCCATATTAAAGTCTTCATTGCACACCCAAACTCCACATGAATCAAGGTCTAACCCCCCCCAGTCTTTTTTCTACAATTCTCATACTGCAGGAACCTCCAAAGAAACGAGGCCGCCAGGGGCGCCCGCAGGCTTAAAAAATTGGACGCACACACCAAAAAATTGGACGCACATCCCTCCCGAACCCTCCCGTCCTAATTCAATTTAGATGACATCTAGTGCTTTTACATGCCGTACGTATTATCGTTTACCAAAAATATCGATGCGATGCCTATTCTTTGTGTGGATTTGATTTGGTGGGTGGACGCACGTGCATCCAGTGCGTCCGTCTGCGGGCGCCCCTGGAGGCCGCTGCCAAGTTTGTCCCAGATAGACGTACAAAAAAGCCACGGCTGTGTGCAAGGCAGGCTATAAAAATGTGTGCCATGTCCACTGTCAGATCTTCTGTCAGACAAGTCTCTCTGCTGATTGATGAAATACTTTCCTAGGCTCCTAGCAGTCTCCCATGTTCGTCTAGCGTCATTTCATTGTATTCAGAGCGCTATACATTAGTGTAAGAACATTATTAGAAGCCTATGTTTGTATGTGGCGTCATGACATCATGACGTGACGTCATGCCATTACGTCACGTTATGACATCATGTCATGAGAAAATGCAACAAATAATGACATTTCAGTTAATATTAATAATAATAATAATAATAATAATAATAACCTTATCATGCAATCGATGTGCTTATTTAATTTGAATTGCATGATAATTACCATGGGGTCACAATTGACCCACGCCCTTAGTTCTATAGTTACTTTCCCGCCCGACGGAGGGTTAATAAGTTCTATTCAAACGGATGCATTTCTCAAACAATATTTTGTTATAATTATGTTGTTGAACGTTATTGGCCTATTTTCAAAGGCTCTGACAGCAGAGCCGTCTGCACACCAGCCATACAGCTTGAAGTCGTATGTAGCCTATAATACAGATGCTGATCACATCATCTGTTCATGCTTGGGAAATACATAGACCTACAGTAGTAACAGCCTCAGTTGCTCGGTCGGTTGGAGAATAGTCAGCAGAAATTTAGAGTTTTCTCGAAGTTTCTCGAGTTTCCAAGGTAAAAACTTTCGTGGTTATCGTTCTTTATTAAAGATAGCTACTAACGATAAACATTATACTTTTACAATAATATTTTCTTCAGTTTATGAAATGCTGTCAAAATGAAAACCTAGAGATTTGTTAGAGGCTTTCTTAAGCAGGAGCAGTTTTGAAAGCGAAACCAAAACGACGCAGTTTCTGAAAAGCATCGAGGATTTTGGGAAATAGCCTCAGAAAAACACTTAAATTAACCTATGTCAAACAATAATTATATACAATATTCGCTTATTGATGAAAACAAGCCGACACGCCGCAACTTGGTACATTATAAGAGAAAGAGTTTGTTCCATTAGTGGGAATTCTTATTGAGAATTCGAGGGATATGTATTGTTGTTGATAATTGATAGATGATAATTGTGCAGGGAAGAAATTTGGTTCTAGAAGAAGAGGAGGAGGAGGAGGAGGAGGAGGAGGAGGAGGAGCAGCAGCAGCAGCAGCAGCAGCAGCAGCATTCCTCCTCGTCCTCTTCGTCTTCTTTTTTCTCTTATATCTTAAGATTGATATTTGGAGCTGTATGTAGGCTAAATAACTTCACGCATATAAATAACGAAAGGTTTAAGAAATTCAGTGTTATTCATAAGCGTTGCGGCAAGTCATAAGTTTTGCCCAGAGATGCCACCTTAAGGAGAAAACCCGTTTCTACGAGATGAATGAGAGGAGATATATTCTCATGACACCATTGAAACATATTGACGATCATGACAAACATATTGATGATTATGACAATGGCCTTTAATCAAACTATAGGTCTTTTGTAATCATGAACATCAAGGAATAATGTCAGCTATGCAAGATGCAATAATTTGAGACTTGACATATCAACTCTTCACTTACCTACGTCCAACGTCCAGGGCCACTTAATCATAAGCTTAACCTTCGCGTTCTTTCCCGATTAGTTTCTACTTTCTTCTGTATTACGCCCTCTAAAGTAGGCTACTCACTTGGCCAGATCTTCAACTTCTGAATTCAATTGAAGGGCTTGCAGCAATAACCAGGTATGTCGGATTTTTTGAGTTTTGGGAAAATGGCTTCAAAGATTTGACACTTCAAACTGTTGTATCTAAGCCATTTTACGAGATATCGACAAGCTGTTTGAAACACCGTCTGAGTTGTTATTGTCTTTCACGAAATTGTTACATAATGCAATGCAAAAGATAACTTTAATGTTTTTTTCACGACATTTTCCTACATACCTGGTTATTGACACTCAATAACCCAACATCGCCTGCTGTTAGTCGACATACCTTATTCTTGCACCAAATGGTGACTAGCACACAGTACAAATTAATCGTGCAATAAAAAGGTAAGTCATCATAGCTACTTTACAGTAAGGGAAAAATAACGCAAAATAAGTGAATTGTAGAGTAAGTAACAGTCAAAAACCGGGTATGTCAAATAACCTGATTATTGCACCGGTTTTAATACAAAGATTACTAGAAAAACGACAATTTTTGTTATCATACCGGGTTATTGCACTGGAGTAATGCTGCCGGCTGCTAAAAACCATATGTCGACAAATTTGTTTATCCAAAAGCCAATTCAAAAATATTCGGATTTGCACCAAATTTGCAGGGTGTAGAGAATACAATATTCCAAGCACGCTGGCATACTTTTTCACATAAACCAGCTATGTCGACATACCTGGTTATTGAGGCAAGCCCTTCAACTGTCCACCACAGTTTAACGTTATCCAAGAGCTTTCTTTGCATTCTAGACTTTTCCATATCTATAGCTTCTACCTCTCCGATTTAAAGTAAACTGTGGGAGGGCTTAGTCTTATGCAGCTGATGCCCCAACATTATAGGCTCTCTCAACAAGACTAATTGGTTTAAAGTTTAAAAAAAATTTGTCCGATTAGGCTATTGTTCTTTTCTCCAGGGCTTTTTTCAGTCGGAAAGGGCCGGAAAGGCGTTCCGGCACCTTCTTTCAGCTACTAAAAAATAATTTATTTATTTCAATAATAAAAGTAATAATTCAATTATTTTAATTTAATTTCAGTGTTGTGAACTGTTTTCAGTGTTTATTGATACCCCTCCGAACCCCCAATCCAGTTTTTCTCGCGATTTTAACCTTTCCGTAATTGTTCAGTTCCGGAACCTATTGTTCAGTTCCGGAACCCTTTTTCTAGAAAAAAAGCAGTGCTCTTCTGAGATTTGTTTCTGAATACGTTTGAAACGAATAGAGTTGGAAAAAATAAAATGAAATGTATGGCAAAGTTGATGCGACAAACTTAATGAATTTTTGCTAAATAAATAATGATAACACCAGAAAATGATTAATTTCGTTTCCAGTTATGTCATTACTAGGTTTTCAAACATCTATGACGTTTTCACGAAGGGGAAATCTAAGTGTTGTGATGAAAGGTCACGAATGAATATGGGCAAAAATGTACTCCGATATCACGTGACCTTTTTGAACCTAAGTTTCCTAATTGCATTTTTTAAAATTTCCTTTTAATACATATCAATGACTTTTATCATTCTAAATTGCAGGGCTTAAACCATGGCTGTCGACAAGATCAGCGCTATGACACAACTGAATGACGTAACGGAATGCTGTGTATGTCTCAAGACTTTCACAGATCCAAGAATGCTACCATGCATTCATACATTTTGTTTCCAATGCTTACAAGACATGGCCGACAAATCAAAGAAGAAACCTGGAGATGCACTGCCGTGTCCAGTTTGTAGGAAGGAATTCACTATTCCAAACGAAGGAATCCAGGGCATACAGAAAAACTTCTTTATGGCTAGGATGCTAGAAATGAGAAAGGTATTTAACCAGTCGAAGGCGTCAGTTACACCATGCGATGTCTGCAAAACAAACACTGATGCTACTGAAGCAAATATATCTCAAGCTACATTGAGGTGTTTGGATTGTCAAGAGAACCTTTGCGAAGGTTGTTGCAAGATGCATAAAGCGTTTAAAATGTCGCGAAATCACAAAATCTTTAAGATGGATAGCGGTATTGGAGAAGAAGAGGTTGTAAGGTCGCTACATGTGATGAATTGTGATATTCATCGTGGAAAAGTATTAGACTACTATTGCGCTGATTGCAGGAAAGTAGTTTGTGTTTCTTGTTTTGGTGAAAGCCACAGAACACATGATTGCAAGGATATAAATACAGCGCAAGAAGAATACCGTCAAATGATTAAGGACAACGCAAACAAGATTTCAACGTTTGCCAGAGAATTATTGGCTAAGAAAAAGAAATTGGAAAGTAAGGAGCAATTTCTCAAGAAAGTGTCCCACAGAGAGAATGAAATTTTGCGAAGTAGTGAACAGCTGAAGGAAATAATAGACGAACACACAATGTCTTTGTTAAGTTCATTAGAAGAAATAAAACTTCAACATTTGAAAGAAATTCAGACCGAAGAAGATGAACTGGAAAGGCGTCTTACAATTCTTGAAAGCTTTTCAAGATATTGTGATGAGCTGAGATCAAAAGGATCAGCTAGCGACGTCTGTCGAAGTAAAGATGAATTACTACGAAGAGCAGATGATTTAGAGGAAGACCACGAAACTTACATTATGCGCCCATGTGTTTCATTTGATGTAACCTTCCAGGCTAGTTATTTACACGATATACTCCAGACAACCAATGAAAACCTCATTGGATGTCTGAAAGGTAATGCGTTTTTTTAAGTCCTGCCTCATATCGTATTAATATTCTCAAGGGTTTTATTCTTTAAAAAATTGCATCGAAAGTCGAAATACAAAGAATAAACATCACTGCAATAATGTAGTATGCTAGTATTTTGGATTATTAGAGATTTTCTGTTGTAGATGTGTAAGAATTTAATTTTACTTCCATTGAATTTTGCTTTATTCCAGTTGCTTTCAACATAATGAAACTAGTACCGTTAACACATTTACCATGTTCTTTAAGTCTAAGTTTAGTTCCTAAACATTCTACATGTACCTATGTCAAACGCTTTCAAGGACAGATAAACTTTCCCTTACATGCATTGCATATGTTAGCGCTTAGCGGAATGCATTAAAGCCCCATTTCGACTCCTAACGTTGAACCTTATAAATTATGTCTGCAAGACCTGCATCAACAACGCACCTATTTGTTAGATGACATTAAATGTCATACAAAATTTTTCTATCATGAGGTATGTTTTATCTCTTCTGTTTCCATCCCCATTGAGGAGATATCTCAAAACGGTGCCATATAATTGATGGATTCATTAATTTTCATTTTTACGTCAACTGATGGAAATTTAAGAGTGATACTGGGTTCACCTTCCAGCATATTCTGTTGCCTTCTAAGAGCAGTTCCTACCCATCAAACCATAGGGTTTAGTCACTGGCGGCGACCTGGTTTGCCAGTTGGAGGAGGGAACAATTTGAACTGATCTGGTGAAAAAAGAGTTTTAAACTGACCTGGTCAAAAAAGAGGTAAAACATTTTACCTTTTTAGTGTTTCTTCAAAAAAAATTTCTTGGGGTGGGGCAAATGTATGGTGTGTCCCCCACTGTTAAAGGTGGGGATCTTGTCACCCGCGACCACCCGGTCTCGCCGCCCATTGGTTTAGTAAACCCTTATTTTTACCCAACAGATCAAATCAATCTTTTAATTTGCACGGTGAGTATAACACTGCTTTTGTGGACAAACTTAATGATCCCCAAATCAAACATATTATTTTTTAATTGACATAATTCTGTGCAATTTCGTTTTCATTTTCACACAGAGCAAAGCAAATGTTTCGAAAACTTTGCTGTTTTAATTGGTGAAGCTGCTGATGGTCTTCATTCGTGTAAAATAAATCTACATCATCCAAATGAAATAACCCCTCTTGTCGCAAATGCACCCAACGCAAGAAGGTGTAATCCTGCAACTGCCGTTTACAACAACACAATGTTTATCACAGGAATCGGAGGAGCTCTTAACGAAATATGGAAATACAGTTTATCGTATGGGGCGAAGAGATGCGGATCTTTAGTTCAAGGCAGAGAATATCACTGTTCAGAATTCATAGGCGAGACGTTGTACGTCTGTGGCGGAAGAAAGACAGATGGAGAGAAAGAAGTTGTTACGGACAGCATTGAATCCTATAATGCGTTGACTGAGAAGAGTACGTTGATTGGACAGTTGAGATTTGGCTCAGAAATGGCAGCCAGTGTTGCCTACAAAGGCTCAATCTACGTCTTTGGAGGATTAGATAAAGATATGGAACAGCTGGATTGTGTACAAGTGTTCAACCCAGTTGAAAGGACCTGCACTCTTCTTTCGACGCCTATGCCTCGTCCTTCCGGAAGTCTGCGAGCTGTATCATGGGACGCTTATGCTATACTGCTAAGCTGTGAAAACTGCTTCATTTTTAACTTTGAGAGTACGACATGGCAAGAAAGAAACCAGTTTAACAACCACGAGGATCCATACTTCTTTGGAATGATTCTTCACAATGAAAGACTCTTTATAATCGATGATGCGCGATGTCGAAATAATGACCTCGTTAGGTACATAAGAATTGCAAACATTGTGAATAATGAATCGCCCAATTGGAAACTTTACGCTCAGCTGTGCAAACCACTCGATGTAATCGCTACCGCTCAGCTGTATTTAGTAAAGTAATCGAGTTAGACTCAACAATCTTTCTGTTTCAAATGCGTTTGCAGTTTCAAAGTAGGCTAAACTTTCTAATGACGTGTACCAGAAACTAAGAACATGACTTCAAATGTAGTCCTGGGTGGATATCCAATGGCTGGATTCTACCCGCGTTCAAGAGACACCAGTGGTGACTTTTCTAGATTTTCAAACACTATGTTTTGCTTACAGACCACTTGATCTCTTTTAACGAACTTTAACTTCACACAGAGTGGCTTCTATAGGAGTACCATACAAGAGCTTTTTAATTGTACAGTTATGTTAAAGTACAATGCTTCAGTTGGAATGCGCCTTAAAAGCGGCCTTATACATTCGTTTCCCTCCCTTCCTTTGATCTTTGACCTTCCCTATTATACACACATCCTGTTGGTCAATGTAATCTAATCTTACCTAATCTAGACCGTTCAGCATTCTAAGTGCGGTTGACGTCCCTGGCTTCCATGTACCCGTTTTCCAGACAACACCTCACGATATTGTCTCGTTACAGACCATATTGACAGTTTTATTACTGTGTGACTTGATGCTGGTGCAAATGAATGTAAACGAAATTATAAATTTATGTAAAACCAGTTCAAAAAGTCACGAGAATGCATAGAGGAATGAAAAGCTCATGCGGATTGCAACCAATCTAGTGTGGGTGGAATAGGTAACAGCGATTCAATGAATGAAGGAAAGAAAGAATAAATTAACGAACGAATGAATGAATTATTTAGTGAACTAATGACAGAATTAATTAATTAATAATCGCAACAACGAACAAATGAACGAATTACTTAATGAGCGAACAAATAAAAAAAACAAGAGGATGAACGAACTAACAAATCAGCCACCGGATGATTTAGGACTATATATGACAGCGGATGACACCTGTAGCAATGAATCGCCATCTGGTGGCAAACTCCTGCTTCTTCCGCGGATGAAATACATCCAATGCCCTACGAAGTCTTGACATTGGAATAGTATTTTAAATTTATCAAGAAGAAGATAGGCAGAGCAGTCCCTTAAGCTAGCCCTAGGCAGCCATTGGTATGAAGTGTTAGCAACTTCATTTTTCTTAGGCTCGGCATATCGGGGCGGATGGCAAGTTCTTTCTCTCGCCGTTTTTCCCCACTGACAGTGTGCAGTCAATGTACCCATTATAGCTGAGTTATTTAGGTGCGCAGGTGGAGCAGAAATCTCAAAGAAAATTTCTCTCCTGGCGGGGAGTTGAAACATCGACCTCTCGGGTGACAGTCCAGCACGCTAACCACTACACTATCGAGCACCCCAGAATTTACTAAACTAGTCAACAAATTAGGGAAAAAAGCAATTCCGAAAACAGGGCTCGAGGTGAAAGACAGAGAGAGGCAGAGACACCAAGGAGACTAATAAGCCGAGTTGCTTGCAGCGTATACGGTGTATTTTGTTATATAAACTTGCGCTATAAAAATCTTCTTATAATACTACTAATAATACGCTATAAAAAATCTTCTTATAATACTACTAATAATAAGGGGATATAGAGTGGAGGACCGGAGGAGGGAGTGAAGATGGGAGGCAAGAAGGGTTGAGAAAGTTGGAGTGTATTCAGAAACTGGGAGAGAGAGACATA